>VZTN01001850.1:41828-60096 GCA_013400515.1 Erpornis zantholeuca | reverse complement strand
AAAAAAAAAAAAAGGTTAAGAATTAGAAGCTTAGCACCAGCTATTTTTAACATAATACTGAGAGTAACACCCTGCAAGCAACACGCACACATGCTCTGTGAATAAAGTAAAAATTCAGCCTTCCCTCCCTGAAGGGAGCTGCCATCTGCATGTTGAAAGGATTATTTTCCACGTGGGAGGCCAGAGAAAAAAAGGGGGGGGGGAGAAAAAAAAAAATTTAAAATCCCAGAAAGCTGCTAGGAAATGCAGTCAGTAAAGGGAAAAAGGGAAGGTTGTCTCCTGTTTCAGCAAGCTGAGGTGGTCCACACATGGAGTGGCTCTGGAAGAGGGGATTGCTGCATTTCTAGCTTTACACCATTAATTGCCCTTCAGGGAGTTAATTAGGGAGCTCTGTACCTTCAGGGAGAGGGTTGGGGCTGCAGGGGCTGAAAGTTCTGGAAGGGGTGGCTCGCTGGATCCCCCAGCTCCTCAAATATTTAACTTTGAACAGTCTTCCTGGAGGTTGGAAACACTTTTGTGCACCTCTCTTGCGAGGCAGGTGCTCGGTTTTCCACCCCATCGAGCACAGGAATGCAAAGTTTTAGCTGCCAGGGCTCAGTCCCTCCCTCAGATGGGACATCCAAGCTCCAGTTCCTCTCCCATCAATGAACAGCCACCACCAGCACCTCTCCAGCTCCTGCTCCTCCAGCACCACAAAGCCCTTTCAGAGCTTCCTCTGTTGGAACTCTGGGAGCTGAGAATTTTAAATTCTCTGTGCTGAAAGGCACTGATCCACAAGAAAACACTGCATTGGATCTGAGGCTTTGGGATAGGCTTCCAAAACTGAGTGATATTAAACATTAAAATCACACCTGTGGAGTTTGAATAGAAGGTGTGGTGTCACAGGGGGAAAAACTTAAGATATCAAGTTTTGGAATACAGTAATACATATAATTATACATGTGCCAAACTGGAAGTTTTAAGGTGTCACCTAAATACTTCTTTTTCACTTTCTTCTTCCTTTTCTTCATGGCTTTAGATGGTATCATGCAATTGGATAAGAAAACCCACACTGCTGAACTTAGGGGTTTGTGTATTGGGTTAAAAATAAAAATAATTTAGGTGTCAACTCATTATTGGACAAATTGTCCTTGAAAAAATCTTTGCAGAGTTAGAGAAATGCCATCATTATCATCATTATATAGCCTTGTTCCACCTTGTTAGCAGAGCTCACAGCTCCTAAGGCTGTAACAGAGATAAGAACTAATAAACAACTGAGTCAGAACAAGAAAATACCACATCTCCTGTGTTCCATCCCAGCTCGAGAAGTGCGGCTAAGGGGCTGGAAAAGAAGCCCAAACCCTGACATTCTTTCCTCACCCTCTGCACTTCACAAAGACACTTGTGGCCATTCCCATCTCCCAAACCCTTGGTTTCCCTGTGGAAGCAAAGCTCTGCCTTTGTACTCTGAGGGTTTCAATTTCCCCTTGGTAGTTATCACTCCAGAGCAATAAAAATCTCCTCAGATCAGATGCAAACAGCACGTGGCTCCAACTCCCTCTGAATCAAATTTTACTGGGAAGTCACGGGAAGCTCAACTATTCCCAAGACTAGAAAGAGAAAGGAGCTATTTATTCTTGCAGTTACACCAAGTGAGAGCTGAAAAGGTGTTACATTGCTGCCAGCTTAGCTACACATTCTAAAATAAATGTGTTTTCTTGGTGATGGTGAGAGTGCAAATCTCCAGGGAAAGCGAAATCCGAATGGAAAGGCGGCGAGGCAAAGTTATTTATTCAGACTATGGCTGTCAGAAGGGTCTGCTGGGATCAACTCTGCTCTGCTGCCCAGGGGGAGAGGGGAGCAGCCCTACCTGCAGCTGGCAGGTGAGAAAAGCAAAGAATTCCTCACCGTGAGCAGGCAAAGCAGCCCAGCAGGGACATGTGGGAGAGGCAAGGGATGAGCATCCAGCACCACTCGTGTGATCCAGCAGGGAACTGCTGCCTTTCCCTGGACTTAAAATTAAAACCAAAACACAGTTCATGGGGGAAAAAGGGGTTTTTACCTCAGGATTTATCTCAGGATCCTTGGGTGCAGCACTTGCTCCAGGTGGGATGCCCTGAAAATGCATGTACACCATCACACCAAAATGCACACAATTATAGGTTTTGCAAAATTAACATATTGATCAAAGATCCCCCAGTGAGAGGCTGGAGTGAAGCCCTCGTTGTGAGGAACCTTCCCCCTGGCTGGGCCTGGCTGAGGTTCCCAAATGTGTTCTGGAGAGGCCCTTGGTGTCTGGGGCTCCCAGGATGTTTGCTCTCCTGGTTTAATGGTGCCGTGGGGCTGAGCTGAGTTCTCAGCCTTGGGGAGGTACAAGTGTGGGGCTAAAAGCACTGAGAATACATCAAACTGTATAAAAGGGGTACAAAAGACAAAGCAAAGAATCATCCTGGCAGCAGCTGTGCCAGGGCAAGGGCTGTGTTGGGCTCTCCATGAGCAGCTCCTGCTGGGAATTCTGCTAGGGGACAAGCAGCAGTTTCACAGGAGCCATCTCGAGTTTAATCATGCCTTCAGCAGATAAATGGAGCTACAATGTCCCTCCTCTCATGCTGCTGGCTCCAGAGGAGAGGATTGATCCCTCAGGGACACGAGCAATCCCTCAGGGCAGGACAGGAAGATGCTTGGAGGGGGAAAGGATCTTGTGGCATCGGTCAGCAACTGCACAAACCTGGGGCAAGGATCAAGGTTAATGCAAGCCAAGATGGAGCTTTATTCTGAGTCCAACTGTATTATCTAAAAGAAAAAAGATATCTTAGGCCATTGTTTTATCATGAGCAGAGCCCCTCTGCTCTAGAGCTGGGCTGGAGGAGAGAAGAGAAGGATCCAGGGAGAGCTCAGAGCCTCTTCCAGGGCCTAAAGGAGCTCCAGGAGAGGTGGAGAGGGATTGGGGACAAGGCATGGAGGGACAGGACACAGGGAATGGCTTCCCAGTGCCAGAGGGCAGGGATGGGTGGGAGATTGGGCAGGAATTGTTCCCTGGAAGGGTGGGCAGGCCCTGGCACAGGGTGCCCAGAGCAGCTGTGGCTGCCCCTGGATCCCTGGCAGTGCCCAAGGCCAGGAGCACCCTTGGGCAAGGCTCAGTAAAACCCACCCAGGAAAGCTCTGGTGCTCACCGACCCTCTCTGGGTATTTTTGGTAGTTTTGGGGTGACAATGTGTACCTTGCACTGCAAGTCACACCAGTGGAATGCTGCCAAACCCAAGGCAGGAGCTATTCCTAGTGCCTCAAACCCGAGGAGATGTTACACTTCCAGAGCAACGTGACATTAAGATCTTTAACATAAAAGAAGAGGAGCTAAAAGTGAGTTATTTCTTATTTTTATGGCCACTTAGTGATATTTTCCACAGAGGAAAAAAAAAAAAAAACCACACCAAAACCCTAAAAACACAGCTAAAAATAGGATATTGGATGCCACAGAGCTCCCTCATCATCATTCTCTGTACAAATCAGACTGAGAAAGAGCACAGCCAACCTCCCAGTCACCTGCAGAGTGGGATGCTTGTGCACACACAAAGCCAAGATTTAGAGCTAACCCAAAGGCAGAGCCTCTAATTCATCATGGTTTTAATTGGTTTCAGTCCCTAAAGGAATACTTCAGTAGACATGAACTGAACCTGGCAGCCACGCAGGGATGGGAAAGAGGCACAGGGCGATTCTGCAGAGAGATCTTTAAACCACAGGACTGAGCCTCAGACACCCAAATTGGCTTCTGTGGAAAAGCTGCAGTGAAATTTTATGGCTCCTTCAGAGCCACAATAGAACTGGTTGGATTTGAGCAACCTTCAGTGGAAAACACACATTAAACAAACCTTTTCTTCCCTCTTTTTTAAAAGGAAAAACCTTTCTGCTTTAAAAAATGAGGCAGGAAGGAGAAGCTAAAGAGAAACCGGATTGAAAACGCCCCCTTTTTCCCCCTCCTCTTTAAAATCAAAGCTATTTTACCTCCCCTAAGGCACCAGAAAGTAAAGATAATCATGAAAAAAAGCTGAATGAAGCAGAAGTTTCGTGGAGGTTCACGTGTGGATTTGACCTAGATACAGTGAACGTTCTTGTGATTAACACAGAGGTTATAATTTCATACCAGAGTGCTCCAACTCCAGCTCTAAAACAAATTGGACAGAGTGTCTTATTACTCCCTCATTCCCCTTGATAGATCACTAAATATCTGCGTGCTTTAATTATTTGAAGCAGGCCACGATTCGTTATTTCCCCTTTGAATTCTGCTGCAGAGTTGGATTTTCTTTTCACGCCCTGCAAACTGCATTAGGCTGTAAAGGGACTGGGACACCAAAGGAAATATTAAACCCTTTGCCCACACCCCAAAATCTGTGGGAGCTACCGAGTGCTCGTAGCCACACTCCACCTGAGAGATGGTTTAAAACTCTTACAGATAAAAAATATATATAAATAAATTTTAAAAAAGCAGGCGAAAAGGAAAATTTGAAAAGCAAAATAAAAGCAGGTGAATGGGGATGTTTCTTCTTGGGTTTCAGGGCAATGGGGTTTGTTTGACATCCCAAAGCAGGATGCTGTTGGAATGATTTTGGCTTGCAAGGCACCTTGGAGATAATCTCGTTCCAAGCCCCAGAAGTTTAAGCCTCCTTAGATTTATATTAAATTTCCTGTGAGATACAGCATCCTGGATCTGAGAGCAAACACTGACAGATCCCTGGGGGACACATCCTCACCACGCTTCAGGCAATCTCAATTAGATGAAAAAACTATAAATTACAGCATCTCTGCCAGGGCAGGGCTAATCTAAGGTTAGTTTGATGATTACAACCCCTGCTCTGGCTTGTCAGGTGTGAGCATCTAATCACACCTCCATTCTTCATCCACTTCAGCTAGCTGCAGAGCTTTCCTTCCTTTCTCACCAATTAAGCTTCCCCAGATCACCTTTTCTCAGCTTTAATTGTCTCGTGAGCATTCTGCTGGTTACCTGAGTAGCCAGGGCTGATTTATAATGTTCTGTAATTATAATTAATCCAGTGATGCCAGCCTGAGCAACCACAGAACACACTGGGCTGGCAGACACCAGCACATTAAACACCATCTCTTTCCAGCTCCCTCTTTCCCAGCCCAGCTTTCTCCATGTGTAGGCACAAAAACAAAGTTCCTCTGGGGAGAAGAAGGCAGCACAGGTACATCCATATCTGTATCAATGGCAATAACATCTGCCAGGAGCTCTGCAGCACCTGGCTGAAGAAGCACAACCACCACCTCCAGTGGAGTCCTTTCTAATCCTCCAATCCTCCATCACTTCAATCTGGCCAAAGAGATCTCCCCCAGGCAAGAAAAGGCCTTTGGGTGTTTCCTCCAGGGAAAGAGGAGAGGAATGAGAGGGAAACAGGGATATCAAAGAGCACAGCCAGCTCGCTCAGGCACCTCCATCCAGCATTCCTCCCACACAAATTCATCTCACCCTACAGACAGCATTTTAAAGAGAAGGGAGGAGAAAGTTTTTCTGTCTTCCTGCTTTGTGCCCAGAAGGCCAAAACCAACACATCCCTGCAAACAGACTGGGACAGGTACTGAACAGCTGAAGAATGTACTTTTTCCCTCCAGGCTACATATGTCTAAATGGCATTTGATTCCACTGAAGGCAGATGCGTTTGTATTTGGAAAAACAAGCGTGGAATGTGAGCTTATTTTGAACAGAATCAGCATTGTGGTAGCCAAAGCTCATTAATTATGAATTTTATCAACTGTTCGCTGAAATTTGTTCTGCTAGCAAAGTGTAATTGCCTGCAAAAGCAGCGCTTTCAAACGAGAAAAAGCCATGCTACAAAGCAACCCACATCCTTCCTTCTCCAGGAGATATCCCTCGCTCCTTCCGGAGCAATTACAACGCTGGGAGAATCCTTGAGGTTCTCCGAGCGTCTCAGCAGAATATTCATTGCTCCAAGGAGTGCTGAAGGGCATAATTGGGTGAAACATGAATATGGAGCACGGGAAGGAGCTCTGCTGGCTGCACTGCCGGGGTCCTGGCAGGGAGCTTGGCTTGTCACACAGGGCTCCACTAAGAGATTTGTCACTGAACCTTGCCGTGTTTTAAGCAGGATGTTTTCTGCTGCTCAGCCAGGATTGTGAAATAAGTGATGCCTTAGGGTTTAAACTTTTATATTTTCTATGTTCCCAGCCCTGCCCTGCCCAGTGTCACTCTGCAGTTCCCTGGAGCTCGTTCAGTGCTGTTCTCTCATGCTCACACACACACAACAAAGCCTCTCCAGCTCTCCAAGGACACCCAGACCCTCCTAGGCCCAACAACAACTGCAAACCACAATCTTGGGGACAGGGGGGCAAGCTTGGGCAAATTCCATCCTTGCCTGGCTCCTGCTTGGGGAATCGATGCTGAGATCCAAGTGGGAAGAACTCGGGAGCTGTCCTTGTCCATGTTGGGATGCACTGAGGCAGGAGCCTCTGGAGCCCAGAGTGTACCTCTGAAGGCCTTTCCAATCAATCCCTCCTTGATTCCTTTATTCCTGCCTGCTCTCTGTTTTTAGGGAGCCATTTAAGGCATCACAAGGACTAAAAGCAACACCACCCCACAGCCCCAGGGCTCAGCCCCACTCAAGCACAGGGTTACACCAAAACCCCATTAAGTGAAAAACATCACCCGACAGCTCCGCGGGGGCACAGGCAGCGTTTAACATCACAATTATTCAGAGACACCGATTTTAATCAGGCAAGCAGAGCCTCTCGACTTAATTTCATTTTGCATGCGCACACACAGAGCCACCTCGGCCAAGGCAGAGCTTGGAGGTGATGAGGAGGAGCATCCCGCACGGAACAGCACAGGAGCAGCACTCCCAAACAGGGACTGCTTGAAGGAGCTGGGCTTGAACTGAGCCTTCCAGCACCTACAAACTCCACACCGCAGCTCCCTCACCAAGAGAAACCTTTCCTCAAGCCTGACTTGTCCTTGCTCTTCCTTAAATACCATTTTTGCAGAGCTGCCTCAGCCGTGGCTGATGGAGAGTCCACTGGAAAGAGCTGGGATCTCCCCTGCACGGGAACTCTGAATCTGGGGACTTAAGGGTTAAGAAAAGTTGGTTTTTTGTTTGTTTTTTTTTTTTTTTAAGGTGTATACCCCCCAATGCTTATTCCGCTTGCCAAGAAGAGAGGGAGGATGGAAGGGAGGATTCGAGGCCATTGGTGAAGGGAAGAAACCGTGACTGGATATCCTGGGAAGCCTGGACAAACCGATCTTAAATAAAACATCCCTACTTTTACTACTTTTAACAAGTTGTAAGGGTCTTTCCGCGCATCAACACCTGCCCCCCGTATCCATCACTCAGCACAGAGGGATCAATAAACGATTTTGGCTGCGTTTGTTGGAACTAAATGGTCTTTAAGGTCCCTCCCAAGAGAGAGGAATGAAGGATTTGTCTTTCCAAAGAAGCTGGTAGATAAAACCAGCACTGAGAGAGAAAAGAAACAATGGGAAAGGATTCCACTGATTGATGAATTAAAAGAAAGATATATGCCTTTACAAACAAACTGCAGGTCTGCTGGTACATGAAATTGGATATTGGGAGATGAAAGAAACTATGAAAGAACCATGAATTCCGTAAGAATTAAAAATTAAGGGTGGGGGATTATACATTAAAAGGGAGTCTTAGGTATTGTGCATTCCGGGAAGTCTGTACCTCTCAAGTACCTCAGGCAATGGGGAAAGAGAGAGGAAAATGCGGCTGGAAAATTGGGATAAAAAGGAGGTTGAGCCCTCCAAAAATTTGAGAGACCACAGGGGAATGCCTCACTGCCTCTACCTTTATTCGAATAAAGTAAAGCGACTCCTCTGTCTCCTTCAGAGTGACATTTCCGTCACCAGAGCCACTGGAAACGAGGTCTGACTCGTCCCCTTTGTCACCCTGATGGCAGCATTAACTCCGCCGATAATTAGCGAGGCCTCAGACAGGTATGTTAATGACTATGCAACGAGTTTCTGTTAATCAGCTGGGGGTGAACAATGCTATTTCTCGGATCGCTCCCAGATGCAGAGCTGTTAGAGGGCATTTTCATCAATGATCTGCATCACATTTCCTCCTAATCAAGTGACCTCTTGATGGAGATGAAAGAGGATACAGAAGTACTCCTCAAGCCTAGAGAGATCTGTTTCTCCTGTTAACCCCTCCATTTAAACAGCAGGAGACGCTGGCCACCGGTTCCACCAAATTTTTGGTGACGGCGAGAAAAGATGAATAGAAAGCGTGGGCAGGAAGCGCAGTGGGGACTCAAATCTGAGCAGCCGGCAAACCCCAGCAGCACAAGCCACAGAATGTGCTAAAAAACCAGGCAGGTTCGCAAAATACCAGCGAGCTGCGAGGACTCGGAGGGAGACAGTGCAGGAGAGGGAGCCATCTGTGCCTTGGCTCCCAGCAGCCAGGCTGCCAGAGACTGTGATTAGCACTGTCCAGACAGATCTTCTCCTGGCTGCTGTCAGCAGCACTGTCTGTTCCAGAGCCTGCCCGTGGCACTGACAGATGTCCCGAGCAGTTCAAACTCTCTCAGAGAGCTTTGAGTTTGCATTTCGATTTCCCCACCCCACCCCCGGTGATGGAAAGGCGCAAATAAAAAGACGAATGGAAAAAACAATAACAATAATAATAATAATAATAATAATAATAAATCCGCTTCCTAGGGGCTCAAGGAATAAGCTAAAAATGCCCATTTGGCATCTACTTGTCGCTGGAGCTGAGGTACCAGCAGGTGAGAGGCAGCACAGAAAGACAGGCAGGGCCAGAGCTGAGCTGTCAACCTGGAGCAAGGATCTGCCATGTGTTGGACCCTCCCTCCCTGACAGCCCTCAGCAACACTCCCCACTGCTATTTTCGTGAGGTAACAAAGGTTTTACCTCTTCTTTTCTATCTAGGATGTGTTGCAGTTATTCCTGCAAGGTGCATTGCTGTTAAAATAAAGGAAAATATCCTGAAAAGTCTCTGAGGATACATTTTTCTAACTACAGAGGTCTCAATTAGTGCTTTTCAATCTGTTGACACAGCCTCAAGCCCAGCCAGGTTAGACACTCCAAGCCCGGATATCAAGCCAGAATTGAAATTCAATTCTGCTCTCCACTTGCACTTCCCAACAAGAATTTCTCTCCAAATAAAATGAAAACACTCGGAATAAATTTTTTAAAAAAGAGAGAACAAAGGAAAAAAAAAAAAATCCATCACAAACCAGACAGCTGAGTAGGAAATAAATAGTCCAGAAATACAGCAATAGCTTATGCATATTTGAAACACCCCACAGCTACAAGGGTGTAAGCTGCGTGAAGAGGTCTGAGCAAAGCCTTTGGGGAGCACTCTGAGTTGTGGTAGCTCGGAGGAACAATCACTGGAGCAGAGTGACAGCAACCCTTCCCAGGAAATGCCTCTCCAAAGCCACTGAGAGCTGTCAGCTTCGAAAAGAAGCAGCAGGAAAGCCAGGGGCAAGCTCTGGGAGCTGCTGGGAAAGAGGAGACTCCTTGGCAAGTGTTTTGTTATTAGGCAAAATAATTATCTTACAAGGCAGTGGTTGCTGTTGCTGATTAATAAGTGGTGTGCTCGATATAAAGCTCTAATTTGAGCAGCGAGGCAGAGCATTAAACAGGGATTTGGCAAGTGGAGAAGCACCTCCAGCTCCATGGGTTACTGGGGGTCTCATCCCAAGTCATGGAATGGTTTAGGTTGGAAAGGGCCTTAAAGCTCTTCTCGTTCCATGAGCCTTCCACTAGACCAGGCTGCTCCATGAGACAATATAATTTTGGTGCTAAATCATTTAAAAGGACACCTCAAGTGCCTTTCTGAATAAAAAACCCTCCAACCACTATATTTGAAGCGATAGAGAACCAGGCATTGCTTTATTCTGGCCAAGGTGTGCCACAGAAAATATTCCACACACATATGTGCCTTTCACCAGGTTTTCTGCACATTTATACACCAAAAAAAAAACCCTCGAAGCAGTTCTCATTCATTGGTCCCAAATTTCACAATTTTTCTAATATTTGGTTTCTTATTGGCCACGGATTCCTTGGCTAATTCGGTCCTCACTCCTTGATTTCCTTATCAGTCTTTTGTGTACCAGGTGTCTCCAGTCATGCCAGGGGGGTTGATGTTTGTTGATGTTGGTTGATGTTGGTTGATGGCTGTTATCTTCTGTGTATCTTTCTGTGTCCCCTGAAAAAATACTCAGAATTCCTTTCCCCAGGGCAAAGGCGAACCAAGACTGACTAGGGAAATAAAATCCAACCTTTTAAGAGTTATATTATTTCCAACAGCTGGGGTGTTCAGTTTTGCTCCTTCCTTCACGGCCCTCTCTCAGAACTCTGCTGCAAACCTGCAGCAAAGGTGATTTCCAGACTCGTTTCAGGCTGCTCAGCATCTGCCAAATCCAAGTTCCCACAATTACTGCTGCAAAGAAAGCTTTCAAAATCCTCGTCCAAGGGCATTTTATCACCTTGGCTGAGAAGTGACAGGCAGCAGAGCTGGCCCTGAATTTGGAACTCCTAGTCAAGTTTAATGTGTAAAACTTCAGGGGAGGTTTTTTCCCACTTTTTTTTTTTTTTGAGTTACTGGAAAACCAGCAGAGGTCACATCACCCAAATTAGTTTACATGCAGCACAAAGATGTTTGCTTTCCAAAAGCTGAAGTGGGGTTGGGACTGTAGGCGTGAGAGGACATTTGACAGTCACTCCTCAAAGGCCTTCCCAGATAAGAGTAATGACAGGTCCCAGACCTTGGCTCGACTCATTCCTCACAGACAGGAGCCAGGAATGTCAGCAAGGGATGGTGGTGGGTTTGCCCATGGGAATTAACATCAAACATTGGAACCAGATCATCTTTAAGGTCCCTTCCAACCCAAACCAGGCTGGGACTTGACCTCCGCCACCACAACAGCGTCACTGACTTATATTCAAAAGTCATCGCATTTCTTGCATGGTGCCAAGGTTGGACTCGATGATCTTGGAGGTCTTTTCCGACCTCAGTTATCCTGTGATGCTGTGACATACAGGGAACCAAGCCTGGGGGTTGCAGAGGTCAATTTTAACTGGTGCATAACTGGCTGGAGAAAACACTTCTGCAAACCAAGCTCATTAAAGGGTGAAACAAGAATTGCCAGGAGCTTATGTATGCATGGCCACGTTTTAAATGATCTCACCACCTCACAGAAAGGGGCCCCTGGTTAGGGGCAGTATCCCCTCCTTCCCAGCTGGAATGCAGAGAGGGATTGGTAGATCCAAGTGATGTTTTGCCTCAAACTTGTGTTGGCCTTACCAGGGTTTGCCTGAAGGCAAAGAGCAATGACTCAGATGTCGTGGCTTTGCTTGCTTTTTTTAAGGACATTCATACCACAAGATAAAAATTAATCTTGGGGCGAAAGAAACAATCCTGAAAGGTGCTGAGGACAGACAACCTGACTACTCAGTAGCTCCTGTAGCATTCTTGCATCAAGGCCTACTCTGCCACAGCTCTTTACTGAAGTCACACCATTTAGGGTTGGACTTCAAGGTGTGTGGTAGGTTGAAAACTTGGTTGATGGATAAGTTGCTAACCCAATGAGAGGGCTGGTAATGACTCTGGGATTGCATATTTAAAGGGAGGCAAGCATGGGGAAGTTCCTCTTTTACTCTGGCCTCAAGGGCTGAGGGGTGGCCTGGAGGTGGCCCAGGCCAAGGCCTCTTCCACACACCTCAGCCAACAAAGAGAGCTTTTCTTTCAAATCAGCGAGGAAGAAAGAGAAAGTAAAGTTATATAGGATGAAGCTGAACGTGGCAAGGTCAGAAAGAGAGGGGAAATGTGGGATGGAAGCTAACTGATGGCACAAAAAGAGGGAGGTCGCACTTCTGGCGTGGAGCTTAAAAATCCTTCTTGCAAGCCGTAGAAAAAACTTAAATCCATTTGCAAAAAAGAATTTGGGGACATGGGAGGATCTTGTGCAGCATGTGATTTTAAAGAGAGGCCCACAGCAGGCCACATAGGAGTTGTGAGAAGCTGTTAAAGAGAGGCCCATGCCAGGCCACATAGGAGTTGTGAGAAGCTGTTATAGTTTCAAAGCAGAGAACCCTTGCTTTTAGGCTGAGATAACTCATCCTTTAAAAAAACCCCAAAACCAAAACCCCATGGTTTTTTTTTCCCTGTGGCCCATGACCTGGCAGTGTGGGAAGACTGTGGGGTTTTCATAGGAAAGATGCCTTTTTCACTTCAACAGAAAAGTTGTTTTTCCAGGTGGACTGTTGATTTGTGAAGGTTCTTTGGCACAGCACAAGAACCTCTTTTCCTTAATCCTAAAAAGACTCTTAAAAAAGTGGAACTCTGACCAAATGCCATGATTTGTTTGGTTTTCACTTGTGAGAGGTTTGTGGTAAAGAGGGAGGCACTGGGAAAGAAAGGTGTTTCAAGGTTTGCTTTGATTTCTTACAATTTCTTTTCACTTTTCATTCTGTTAGCAATAAACTTTTCTTTATATCACAACTCTTTAAGCATAGACCTGTTTTCCCCCAAAGTTCCTTTCCGTTTTCCTCAATATTCCCCTTGTGCATATAATTGGGTTTCGTGTGCTTGGCCCTTAAACCACCACATGATGTTAAAGGTCTTGTCCGAGCTGAATGCTTCTGTGATCTACAGCAGCATCACCATCCACCCCCAAAGATCTGAGTTTAAACAGACTGTGAATGCTGTGAAGGATCAGCTGCTGCAGGGAACTTCTTGGGGGTAAGGTCAGCCCCAAGATCAGCCATTGCTGCCCACGCTTGGTGTGAGAGGGACGGGAAGAGGAAAAGCTGTCACCGTGAGGCTGGAGACCAGCAACTGGTGCTCTGTGCCATCTGCCACTCTCACCACGTGGCACTTTTCCAACCATGGGGCTTCCAGAGCTTCTCCAGAGCCACATCCCACCCCCGTGTGCGACCAAGGTCAGCCGCTCCTGCTGAAGGGGAGAGACCCCCCCTCCCTCCTGCTGCCAGCACGGCACAGCCTTTCTCCTCTCACATGTCACACAAGAGCTAAATGCTGGAAAATGTGGCTCCCAGCAGCCCTGGTGGAAGATGCCAACGTTCACACTGTGACACTTACAGTCTGTCGTTGACGGCTGCAGGAGGACTGAGGGGGAGAGAGGTTCCTCTTCTCCACTCCTGACTCCAGCAATCAACAACATTTCCGCTCCCATGCCGAGAACGTTCAGCTTTTCACCCTGATGGGCTCGGGGAAGGTTAGAACACACACGTTTAAGCTCATTCACTTCTCAAGCTTCTGAGCCACGGGGTGAATTTTAGTGCCTGCTTAAGTCATTCTCAGGGTGAGGAAACAGGAGCCCTTCCTGGACACGCAGTGGGGCTGTTCTTGCTGTGGAAGAGGAAATGGGAAAAGGCTGGGCCCAGGATGCAGCCAGACTTGGACTTCCACTTTTCCACCCTGTCTTCATATCAAGGTTAGGACCAAAGCTAATTTAAGGAGCCCTCACAGCTCCATTAGCCCTCTTCCTCTGCCTCTTCCTGCTCTCTAACAGGATCCTTGTTCAACAAGCTGCTGTCCCATTCCACCTGAATAATTTAAGATCCAGGGACACGAGCAGCAGCAAACAGGCACAGGCAGGACAGCACTCACACCCCAAACCCCTCAAATTCAGCCATGCCTTTCTGGCCATGCTCAAAAGCTCAGGGTGAGCAGAGATGCTTCTGAAATGCCACCTCACTTCAGCTTCCCAGCCCTGCTCTGGGAGCTGCCTGGGATCTGAGGCATTCCTGCACGCCACATTAATTCCAGCATCTCATTAGCTGGCTGCTTTCCACTCTTCAGCTGGATGCCAGCGATACAGAGAGCTCACATTTACATTTGGCACGGCTAAAGGCTACGACTGATCCCGAGCTTGATCCCATTCTCCACAGCTGCTGGCTTCACCTTCTCTTGTCTCGCTCTGCCCTCGCTCTCTGAACTCCAGGAGCCTCCAGGGGCACTGCCAATGCACAGCAGCTGTTCCTGTCCTCCTAACACATTAGCAGGGAGCGTTTTCCTGCTGAAATCCTAAGGAATCTCCTTCATGGCAGCTCCCATGAAGTGGGAACGTTCAGTTTTCCTCGTGACAAAAAGCGATCCTCCACCTGAAAACCTGTAGAGGAGCTGGCAGATATTTTGAGGTCGATATCCAACCCAAGGGTCTCCAAAAATAAAAGGAGCCACTTTAAAAGAGCTCTCGGAAAGGTTTTACGAAGGTGGGAACAAGAGATTTCCAGAGAAAATTTCCATTTCCAGAGAAAACTTCCATTTCCAGAGAACAAGACTGCAAATGGGCTCTATCAATGATGGACATGTGCTTCTTCCTAGAAATAAGCCAGGAACTGGAAGAGTTGAAGGAATCTCCCTTACAGAAGAAAAATACCTATGTATTCACATGGATGGATCAAATAAAAATGCTTAATGTGGATTTTAGAACAACCTAGATGAGGCCTGATACATCATCAGCAATGTAGGGTAGGAAACAAGAACAGGGACAAGGGGAAACAGAGCATTATTTACACTTGTGCAGGTCATGGCCAGATAGTCAGGGGCTTGGGGGAGCTGTTCTCCTCTAAGATTCAGAAGCTGCATTACAAAGACTATTTCAGGGCTGTTTGAGGTGGTAAAATCCATATACACAGGAGCTCAACACCCATTTCATCATCTTTCAGCAAGCAGAAAACATCTGGAGCTCTGTGAGCTACTCCTGCCTCAACATTTGGAGGGCAGCTTCTTCTGGAGCCCAGCTACACCACTGTGCTTACCCTGCTTGTTTCCAGGTCTCTTGTAAAAGAAACCTCAGCCACTTCTGACTGGTGTAGCCAAAAAAACTCCTTCCAAACAAAAAGCTGGCTCCACATCCAACACATCGCGGGCTGGCTACTCAACACATATTTCCCTGAGAAAAAGCAGTGGCTGGCAGGGGAAAACAAAGCCAGGAGAAGGGTAGGAAGGCTCTTTACTCCAGATATCCAGCTGAAACCCTGGCAGCTTCCAGGGATTTGGGGGTTTTGCTCAACGAGGCATCCAGCTCAGCTCAGGCCCTGCCGTGGGGGCATTTAACAGAGATGATGAATTGGGCCCAGGCTCCTCCGTTCCGGAAGAAGAGCTCAGCTGCCTGGGCTGAAGAAGCAGCTGCTGCTGCTGGAGTAGCTGCCAGAGAAGAAGAGAAGAAGTGGGAGGACCACAGACTTCAGATGCTCTAGCCTGGCTCAACTGGGAGCTGCCTATTTTTTGCCAGAACATTCCTGCCCACCCCACAGGAAAACCAACCCTTGTGATCTACCCCCACCCTCCCCCCAGCCCTGCCTCCCATTGCTGGATGAGCCAAGGAGCTCAAACTTCTTTGGTGGCTTGGAGTGAAGTGCCAAAATCATGAATGCACTTATGGAAATGCTGAAGTAACACAAACCTGAAGTGACAAGCTATTAAACAGCCTTTAATTCTCAGTGTTGTAAAGGATTTATTAAAGGCTACGCTTGCAAGGTCAGGACAAACAGGGAAGGGGGAATTTGATGTGACTTGGCAATCTCATGACACCCTCAGGTGGCACAGCCACCAATTGAACCCCAAATATTTCTCAAGACAAGGTCAGTGCTGTTTCCTGCACTGCACTTAGAAAGGGAAGCCTTAAGGATAAATCCACTTGCCCACAGCCCAGATTTCGGATGTCTCAGCCCATGCCCTCCACTGCTGTAGCTCCTCTGTTGCCTCTGCCCAGCACTTCCCAGGGAAAAGTGGGAAGAGGAAGGAATGGCAGGGAAGAGATGTCATGGGCTGTCTGCAAGCATTCCCAGTCCCTCAGGGGACAGGGATAGAAGAGTTGGGAATGAAGAAGCAAAGCTGAGCTTGGGCAAAGAGGGCTGGAGAGAAAGTGTTGTTTTAATTTTTGTCTTTGTTTTTCGCTATCCAAATCTATTTTAATCATAAAATCACATGGGTTGGAAGGGACCCACAAGAATCATCCAGTCCAGCTCCAGGTCCTGCAGAGACAGCCCAACAACCCCACCCTGGGCATCCCTGGCAGTGCTGTCCTGGAATTCCTGGAGCTCTGGAATTCCCTGAGGAGCCTGGCCAGTGCCCAGCACCCTCTGGGGGCAGAACCTTTCCCTAAAATCCACCCTAAACACCCCCTGGTCACAGAGAGCAGAGATTGGAGCTGCTCCTCAGGAGGAAGCTGAATTCTGCTCTTGGGTCTCCCTTCAGTCTCCTCTTCTCCAGGCTGCACAAATTTCAGCAATAAATTAAATTAATTTCTCCCAAGGCAAGTCTGTTTTTCCCATGACAGCAACTGATGAATGATCTCCCTGCCTTCATCCTGATCCAGGAGATTTCCCACCTTGTTTTCTGCCTCAGTCCTGCCAAGGAGGAGCAGTGAGAGAGCATCCAGGAGGGCACCTGGCAGCTGCCCAAGGCCGTGTGGAGAGAAAGAGACCTCTGGAACAGAAAACTGCTTTCAGAGGCAGACCTAATTTGGCTTGGAGTTCAGCTTTTGGCTCTCCTATCCTCTCCCCACCCTTTGGATCTCATTTCACATTAAGGTGAGAGCAATGACAGCTGATTTTTCGAGTCTGGAGACACTCCCCTGACATTTGCACAATGCCTTTACCTGGGGATGTGCTGGCAGCAAACTGGCTGCCACTTGCAGAGGAGCATCCAGCACTGCCTTCCTCTCACACCAAGAGCAGCATGAAGACATTTACTTGGAACAGTGCTTTTTTCTTCTTTTTTTTGGCTAAAAACTTATATAGTTACCGTGAGATGAAACCACCCTGTCAATCTCTTTCAGCCTTCCATTTTGTCCTGCACCGTTTTCTTCTTACAAAAAAAGAAAAAATTTAAAAAAAAAAAAATTAATTGGCTTTTTTTTTTTTTTTTCCTCCCCCACTTTACTCAAAGAAACCTCAAATCACAAGTACAGCCTGGCTTCTGAAACAGACTTCAGCAACTGTCAGGATTCCCAACACCCTGAGAAGCGTGTGTCACATCCAGCAGAAGGGAAGGGAGGGCAGGTGGGAAAGGAGCATGACAGGCAGCTGAGTGTTACCCTCTGTGTTCCCAGCATCCCAGGGAGCCTGCAAGATGGAGCAGGGAATGGTTGCAGAGGAGTCTGAGAGCAGGGAATGAGGCTGTGATGTTTCTCCTGAGGCTTCTCACTTCCCAACACCTTACAGGAAGGCGGTGAGACCTCACCTCGAGTGCTGCCTCCAGCTCTGGGGCTCCCAGTGAGAAGAGAAGGCTCCATGGAGAGCTCAGAGCCCCTTCCAGAGCCTAAAGGGGCTCCAGGAGAGCTGCAGAGGGACTGGGGACAAGGCATGGAGGGACAGCACACAGGGAATGGCTTCCCACTGCCAGAGGGCAGGGCTGGATGGGATATTGGGCAGGAATTGTTCCCTGGGAGGGTGGGCAGGCCCTGGCACAGGGTGCCCAGAGCAGCTGTGGCTGCCCCTGGATCCCTGGCAGTGCCCAAGGCCAGGTTGGACAGGGAGCTTCAAGGAGCTTGAATGTCCTTTTCAACCCAAGCCATTCTATGATTTTATGAAAACAAGGAAAATTAATTCCTTATGCCACAAAATCTCTACCAGCACCATCCCAGAAGAGACCAAAGCAGTTGGCTCTTGTACAGCTCTTTTCTCTCCATCTCATGAGGATGACACATCTTAGAGATCTTTGGTCTCAAAGGCTTCCCATCCAACTCAGCAGCAATCCAGCATTAAGGACAGGTTTTGCCCCTAACATGACTCTTGGTAGTGTTCCACGCCCTGGAGCCTTCAGCTGGAGGCAAATCTTTGGTCATTTCAGCAAGAGACACCTTTGCAGCAAAGGAAAGGCTGCAAGGCCTGGTTTTCCTGGGGGGGTCACACAGCTCTGCAGCCTCAAGGAGAGCACAGATCACACGCAGAGATCACACTGAGTTCTGCCTCCTTGTTCCAATCCCCTTCATTTAAAAAAGATTTCGATGGCGTGGAAAGGAAGACCAAAAAAAAAAAACCCTGACATTTGGATGCCTGCCTCTTGATGTTCAGCCAAAAAGAGGCACAGCTGCAGTGCCACGCTGCCATTTAACCACCACAGAGCCCAAGTGTTGGAAAGACCCCCCTGGGTCTTTCAGGCCCAGAAACAAGCAAGAACACAGGGATTGAATTAAAAGCATTGAAGAAACTGAGAGATATAAAGTCACACAAACGTGAAATAGAAGTATGAACTTCAGTTTTCAGTAGAAATGTATCTTAAGTGCCTTAAACACTGAGAAA
>VZTN01001850.1:9271-41484 GCA_013400515.1 Erpornis zantholeuca | reverse complement strand
AGAAGAAGAAGAAGAAGAAGAAGAAGAAGAAGAAGAAGAAGAAGAAGAAGAAGAAAAGAAGAAGGAGAAGGAGAAGAAATGCTGCTAATTCTGGGGTTTGGGGTTTTTTCCCCTCGACCTTTCTCCAAATCATTCCAGAGCTTGTGTCCAGCCCAGCGAGTCACCAACACAGTTCTATTCAGGGCTGCTTCAAAATGCAGCTTTTAGTCCTCTGACAATCAGTTTTGTGGAAGTTTACTGCCCTTGGGGAAATGAACGACCTTGATACAGAGCTGCTTTTCCCCCTGCAAAGCCAGCTGACTCTATTTAGCAGGAAAAGCAGGAACAGAGCCCAGACTGGTGTTACTCACAATATCAGCTCAGCTTCCAGGATTCTTCGAGCAGCCACTGGGGGAAAGGGAGAGGTGAAGAAATACGGCATTTCTGTGTTGTATGGCTCCTATACATCAGTGTCCTCCTAATCAGCAACAGCTGAAGAACTGCAGAGAGCAGCAGGGGGAGAAGAAAATCCTGGAGATGCTAAAGAAATTTTTATATCAATTTATACGTGCACATCCATGCTTCGCCTCCAGCCAGCTGGCATCACATAGCCAGGAGATGCTGTAAATTCTGGGACAAACAGCATCTCCTGGGTGCAGCTTTTGCTCCAGTCTTGGAGGTTTTATTTTGGAGGATGTAGCCATGCCTGGAAAGGAGGAAGTTCATCTGATGGGTCAGGTCCTACAGGCTAGCTCCCAACGCACGGGTTGGATTGGCACTGCTAAACAGCAGGGATCTTAAAGGATCACATAACGATGTGTTTGTCTTTTAAACTGGCAAAGAACCCTCGAGGGCATGCTTATGTCATTCTAAAGGCTGACTCCATTAATCTAACAGCAGATGCAACGAGTTCCCACAGGCTCTCCCCTAGCTCCAAAATCTTCCCAAGGAGCTGGCGGGGGTGTAAACACAGATCGATCTCTTATTCAGGCTCCACTGACACGGCTATCAGCGTGACAGATTAGCTGCTGTTTGAACATCCTGCTTTCCTGAAAGAAATGCCTGCCAGGAAAAAGCAGAATGAGACCTGAACACACCCCCAAAGGTTATCCTCACACAAGCAGCCCCTGGAAGCCCAGGAAGACCCAAAAATTCCTGCCACGCCAAAAGAACCTGCTCTGCCCAGGGTGTTCGGTGGATGGCAGCGAAGGTAAGAGCAAAACCAACGTGGAAAATGAGATTCAAATTCAATTCTTTCTATTTGAGCTGCCTGAACAGAGGGAGAGAGCTGCACAGATGGCAAACCCTGTCACCAAATGATGAGTCAGCCCTCCCAACAGGGGGGTACATTTTAGACCCCCGGGAGGGTGCAAGGAATCCAACGTGAGGTTGACTTGAGTGATCTCCTTGCCTCGTGGGAGATGCTGCCCTTGCACTTGTTCCTCCACACCCTTCACACCCACCCAAGCCCCTCTTGGCTTGTGACTTTGGGATCCGAGCAGCAAGGCAGCCCCGTGCCGGGCTGATCACGTTATTTCATTAATCATTTATCTCATCAATCATTTGGAGCCGTTTCCCCTGGGCCGCCCGGCCTTGCCTGCAGCTGCCAAATTTCAAACTCGTTTCATCTCTAACCTAGTTTCAGAGCTGCCTTGTCTCCCTGCCTTTCATGTCCTCAGCTCATGTTTCCCTCACACACTTGAAGTGGCTGGCCCTGAGCAGCGAAGAGCAGGATGAGGAGGGGAGGGGGAAAACGAGGGGGAAGACAGAGTTTTTGTGATTGCTGTTTGCTAAATCAGTGCCTTGGAAGCAGATGGTGCCTGGCTGGTTTAATTCTCCCCTAAAAGTGGACCCAAAAGAGCAAGTAACCTCAAAGTGGGCAGCACTCCACCCTAGTAAGTACCCACAGTGTGGTGGTGACTTGGCTGTGGGTTTTTGGAGAAATTTCAGAGAAAGGCTGGAGAAATGCAAGTTGTTTTTAACTTGTCCTGAAATCCATTGCTAAAGGAACTTTTGTAGCTTCCCAGGAGAGAGCTTTGATGAGCGAATGTAAATTAAATAAAAAATGTTTATGGTAATTACCTTGACCAATAAAATGTCTTCTTCTCTGTCTTGTTGTGCATTCCATTCTGATACTGGGAGAAACGGACACAGAAAGACACACAGACGATCCCTCCAACCTAAGGTGGCTGGAGGGAGAAAAACTTGTTCTATTTTCTTGATATTAATAATAAAACCCTCTGATTTCTCATCATCAACCAATAAACATGAGCAGCTTGTGAAAAGGCCCTGGAAAACCAGGCCTGCCTCCTTTCTACACTGCAGGTCTCTAAGCGTGGCAAAACATTTGTGCCTCCGTGCAGCAGCGTGTCCTGTGCTTAGATTAATTGGGATTAGTGCCAGGGAACCCAGCCTGGAGTTCTGGCCCATCCACATCATCATTTACCAGCTCTGGAATGAAGCTGCTGCTGTATTTTTTAACACCTCAGGGGCTGGGGAGGTTTGTGTGTTTTCAGGGCAGTGTTGCTCTCCGCTCTCCCAGCAGGGAGGTGGTGAGATGTCCGAGGAAGGATGAGGCAAAGTGCTCACAAGACTTTGGGCTGAGCCTTTCCTGAGCTCTGGGAAATGTAAAAGGTGAGAAGGTTTTTAGATTGAGTGAAAAAAAAAACCAAGTTTCAGAAATAAAGCAAAGATTTTAGGTTTAGTCGTAACTAAAAAAGCTTGAAAGTAGAAGAAGATACAATTATGTAGACAGTAAGGACATTAAAACAAAGGTAAGTGGTTTTAGTTTGGTTAGTTTAGTAGTGGTTAGTGGTTTGGCTCAAAGAAGTTTTGAAGTCATAGAAAATGTGCTTAGCAAAGATACTGAAGTTTTAAGGTTAATAATGGAATATTGTGTATTTTTATTATGACAAAAAAGTTCTTGGAACGTCTGCCTAGCCCCTGTCCTGTTTACAACAGTGACACCAACACTCTGCCATGTGTCATGGGCTGCTAAGGAGTGAATTCCCCTGATGCCTCAGGTTTTAACTTCTATATTTTTCAAACTCTGTACTGCTAGTGTAACTCTGAAGTTTTCTGTAGCTTGTTAAGTGCTGTTCTCTATGCTTAGATAGACAGAACAAAACCTCTAACTTGCTCTCCAAAGACACCCAGAACAAGAACTGTAAACCTTCATCTTGAGAAGAGGGGAGCAGGTTTGGGGGAAATCACATTATTGGCTGGGTTCTAGTTAGTGAATTTATGTTGATATAAAAGTGTGAAGCACTCGTGACCTGTGGTCCATTTTAGGATCCACTGAGGCAGGAGCTTCTGGAGCCCAAAGCATGCACCTGAAGGCCTTTCAAATAAATCCCACCTTTTCCCTTTATTCCTGTCTAGTCTCTGTTTCTAGGGAGCCATTTAAGGCATCACCCCACTCTTAGCAAATGGCATGTGTGGGCAAAAATGCCTCCCCTTAGCTGAGAGCTGAAAAGCATCTCTTCCATGGAAACACAGACCTCTTGTGTTTCTCCTTCTGTCCAGGAGCAAAGGGGAGGCAAAAGCACGAGAAACTTGTGGCAAACTGGCCCTTGGCTCTGGCAGCTTGGAGGTGAAAGAGCTTCCACCACTGTACACACCGGGGCTGTGCGAAGGGTGGCACCTCTGGGAATGCTTGAAGTCAGAAGGAAAAACCACTCACACCTCATCCTTAAATGAGCAGCCCTGGCATCAAGTGAAGAAAAAAGAGTTTTAAACCCCAGACTTGAGCCTTGCTGCTTCTCTTTGTTGCTCAGTGGGGCAGATTGCAAAGATCCCACTCAGCTCCTACAAACCAAGTTCCTGGGCTTTGGAATCCCCTGCGAGGCCAAGGGCCCTGCAGCATCAGAGCGTGGCTGTGAATGCAAAACACGGGGAGCCTCCTGCACCAGCAGCATTCACATTCAAACCATGGCAGGCTCCAGCCTCCCAGCACATCCCTGTGGAATCCCAGCCCTCTTCTCCAGCAGAGCCAGCACTGCAAATGTCAATCGACCTCAGGCACGAGCACCACGCCGAGAATATCTGCTCACGGTGGGACTGAGCAGTGCTCTCCATAAATAGTTGTCTTGGTTTGGAAGGACAGGTGTCTGCTGAAGAAGGCAGGAGCCTCCCTTGGAATGGAAGATGCAATCCCCTTCCCTCCCAGTTATTACAATTTGGAAATTAAGGGGCTTTTAGGTAAAGATATGGGGAATAGGAATAACAGTTCTTTATTTATAGATATATAAAACAAGGCAGAAAAGCACTGGTTTAAACTGACAGGGTCAGATATGAGCTGACACCCTGACAGTCAGGGCAGCAGCAGCAGTGTGATGAGATGGTGGCTGCAGCCCTGAAGGGATGGATGTGGTTCTGTTGAAGTGCTGATCCTCTAGAAAGGTCTGGGCTTCCTCAGAAGCTCCAGTGGTGGCTCTGTAGCTCCTGTCCTCTGGGAATCCCAGTGGGAAAGGCTCCTGTGGTGTTGGGAATCTCAGCTTATATCCAGGATGGAATGCTTGGTTCCTCCCTCTGGGAGGAGCATCTCCCAGTGGGATGGTGAGTTCTGAGATAAAGAACTGCTGGGCCATGGCCAGGAGATAGCCCAGAGTTATCTGTGAGCCATGGGCAAGCACTGCTGAGCCATGGCCAGGAGATAGCCCAGAGTTATCTGTGAGCCATGGGCAGGAGATAGCCCAGAGTTACCTGTGAGCCATGGGCAAGCACTGCTGGCCATGGACAGGAGATAGCCCAGAGTTATCTGTGAGCCATGGGCAAGCACTGCTGGGCCATGGCCAGGAGATAGCCCAGAGTTATCTGTGAGCCATGGGCAAGCACTGCTGGGCCATGGACAGGAGATAGCCCAGAGTTATCTGTGAGCCATGGGCAAGCACTGCTGGGCCATGGACAGGAGATAGCCCAGAGTTATCTGTGAGCCATGGGCAAGCACTGCTGGGCCATGGGCAGGAGATAGCCCAGAGGGAGCAGGCAGGGAGCACTGCCCCTCCTGGATTCAGCAGCTCATGGAGATGGTGATAGAACACAGACTTTTGGGCACATCTCACATTGTAACCTAGGACAAGAATAAGTTCTCTATAAAAATAGGATTTTTAGGGGAACTGGGTTGCTGGTGACACTCTGCAGAGTTGTTTCAGCCAGAGAGGGATGAGAAATGCAGAAGTGTCAGGACATGGCCTGTTGCCCAGCAGCAGATAGCAGCTAAAGAGCTGTTTTGTGGTGACATAGCCACAATGAGCAGTCTTTTTAAAGAAAGATACAGTAATAGGGTCATGGCAGAGAACCAAGGCCTATTATTTCAGTTCCAGGCTTTGGTTCCATCCTCTTTCGGTGAATGAACTGAAATCTCCAAAGAGCACCCAACCACTCCCTTTTGGTTTGACACCTCCACTTCCACAGGTGATGCCTTAGGCTTTAACTTTGATATTTGTCAAATCCTACCCTGCCCAGTGTCACTCTGCAGTTCCCTGGAGCTCGTTCAGTGCTGTTCTCTCATGCTCACACACACACAACAAAGCCTCTCCAGCTCTCCAAGGACACCCAGACCCTCCTAGGCCCAACAACTGCAAACCACAATCTTGGGGACAGGGGGGCAAGCTTGGGCAAATTCCATCCTTGCCTGGCTTCTGCTTGGGGAATTGATGCTGAGATCCAAGTGGGAAGAACTCGGGAGCTGTCCTTGTCCATGTTGGGATGCACTGAGGCAGGAGCCTCTGGAGCCCAGAGTGTACCTCTGAAGGCCTTTCCAACCAATCCCTCCTTGATTCCTTTATTCCTGCCTGGGCTCTGTTTCCAGGGAGCCATTTAAGGCATCACAGGTATACTCTCAATCTTTGGCACTAAGCTTTTAGGACAAAAGGCTGTGTTTTGGTTCACTGAACACACAGCAGATGCACAGATCTGCTGCTCCAACCCCTTAAAAGGGGATGTGTGTCTTTCTTGATGCATAAACCCCACGTATTTGAGTCCTTTTCTCTCTGCTAGGAAAGGTGGCATGGGGCCTGTTCCAGAAAATTCACCAGCAGGACCTGTGAATGCTTTAAAAGATCTCAAGGAGCTAGGAAAAAAAAAATTGCACAGACAAGTGGGTTTTTTCTGATCTCTCCAAGAGGATAAAAAGTTGGTTATTAATAAAACACCAGCTTAGAAAACCAAACAACTCAAAGGCAATTGGTTCTAGCATTACTTGCAGTCTTCTTCCCCTCAAAATACCCTTCAAGACCATTCCACTAAGCAGGAAAAGTATAAAAATATGCCTTCACAGCCCCTGCATCAAAGGCCACCCCAGGGTTTTCTGTTTTGTCTTTTTTATCCACTCTGCCTGCACCCAAAGCCCCTGGCAAACCTGCCTAATGGAGATTTCTCACTGCTGAACAAGACTACCTCCAGCATTCAAACACAAAAGGAAATTAAAGACCTTTAAAACTCACAGAGAAAAAAAATTATTGGGCTTTTGCTGCCCCATCTTTAGGTTGACAGTTGGACTCGATGATTTTAAAGGTCTTTTCCATCCTGAAAGGTTCAATGGATCTGTCCCAGTAACACACAGGTGTCATGTAGCCCTAAATTTAAAATTTCTGGCCCCCATTCTTCTGCACAGGACCTCTCCTTGATGAGCTTGTGGGTTTTCACTTTCTCTTTAAATCCAATAGGGATGCTGGGGATTTTGTTTTTCCCTCTCCATTATTCATTCCAGATCAGGAGGCTCAGCCAGCAGCATCACCTTCCCACTGCTCAGAAAAATATTCCCTCTCCAAAAGCACATAAGATTCTTTTTAAACTCTCATTAATCAAGGCCTGTAATCCCTGGAATCCTGCCAGGCTTTGTGGTTCTCCTGGTGGTCTCCTCCTTCAAGTCTCACAGATAAATAATACCCTAAACCACTTTGGTCTCTGGAGGCCAACACGAAATCCCAATTTCCTCCTTGGGCTACATTTCTCCCACCTAAACTTAAAGAAGTTTAATCTTCAAGGAACATCTAGATCACTTCCAGGAGCTTTACTTCCTTGGAAGAGTTAAGACTCATGTTTTAAGCTTCCCTTGCCAGGTCTTACACTGCTTTTCCAGTCTGGACTCCTCGTTTATCACAGAGGACAAGCAGTGCCCACAGAAACATCACCACCACCCTCTCAGAAACCTTTGCCAAGGGCTGGCACTCCATTCCCCTCAGAGAATTCCCACTGTGCCATGAGACAGAGGCAACAACTTGTCCTGGGAGAAAGAGGAGGTGGGGGGGAAAATCAGGATTTTAAAGCCAGCAGGAGGTTTGAAAGGAGCAAACACTGTGGCAGCTGTGAACATCAGACAGCAGCAAATTTCTTCCTGATTGTGAAAGCATTCATTAGCACACCTCATCTTCAGTGCCATTAGGATGCTCTTGCTAAAGTTAAGCAGCTGCAGTGAATGAGCTGAGCTCCTGAGGAAGAGAATTGGGAGCTGGGAACAGGTAGAAGACTTCAAAAGACTCTAAAATCAAACCCTCTCCACAAGCAGCATTCATTTCTCTTAGCTTTCCTCTGCACAGCCAAGGCAAGGGGTGGCTGGGAAATTTGATTTAAAGCTGTTTTATCGAAAAGGATAAGCCTGCCATGCAGGAGAAAGAAAATTCCACCGTCCCACGGAGCAAAAAGCAAAACCATCTTTGTGCCTGGAGCAGAATTTAAGCTCTGGGCTGCCGCAGGCAAAACAAGCACTCCAACCCGGCCAGGATTTTTTTGTCTCAGTCACTTCTCCTCTGCATCCCCTGTTCTCTCCACCATTTAAACACGCCGAGGCTCCTTGCACAAAGGTCATTTTATCACACAGCTGGCCAGAAATCAGAAGGGGAGTTAAAACCCGGGAATGATTTGAGGACGGAGGTGCTGCCTCGCCTTGCGTCTATTCAATTCTGACACCTAGCGGGAAGCAGGAGCAGGAGTGGGAAGCAGGAGCAGGAGTGGGAAGCAGGAGCAGGAGTGAGGAGCAGGAGCAGGAGCAGGCTAGCCACGCTCACCGACAGCCCTGGAGTCAGCCTCTGATTTATTGTGAGGATGTTCTCCACCCTCAGCACGGCTGTGTTTCCCCAGAACCCTCCCAAGTGTCCGTGCTGAGCTCGCTGCCAGCCCCACGCTCCACGGCAGAGCCGATGGGAAAACGCTCAGGTTCTGCTCCCAACAGATCCCCAGTGTGAATCAGGACACAGGTTTGGCAATGAAGGCCTCTCCTTTGTGTCAGAGAGATCATCCAGGGGTCAGTCGGGATGAGCAACCCGAGCTGAGGTTGCTGGCAGCAGAGAGTACACCCGGAAATCTCCACATTCCTCCAGGATGAGCAACAGCCTTCTCTCTAACATGGGCTAGGCTCCATCCAGCTGATCATCTCTGCTCTTTGGGAGCTCTAGTTCCATGCAGGATTGAACCCATCTTAATTGCCTGTAGTTCCACACAATCCCAGCTAGCCCACGTGAATGGAATTTGCCATAAGGGCTACCAACGCAGCAGTACTGGTCCTGTGGTGGCCCAAGCCACTCCAGTGCCTGGTGATCATCACAGAATCACAAACTGGGCTGAAAGGGACCTTAAAGACCATCTCAGGGCATATTCCACTAGCTCAGGTTGCTCCAAGTGATGCCTTAGGTTTTAACTTTTATATTGTTCCCAGCCCTGCCCTGCCCAGTGTCACTCTGCAGTTCCCTGGAGCTCGTTCAGTGCTGTTCTCTCATGCTCACACACACACAACAAACCTCTTTAACCTAACAAGGACACCCAGAACAAGAACTGCAAACCTTCATCTTGGAGAGAGGGGGGCAAGCTTGGGCAAATTCCATCCTTGCCTGGCTCCTGCTTGGGGAATTGATGCTGAGATCCAAGTGGGAAGAACTCGGGAGCTGTCCTTGTCCATGTTGGGATGCACTGAGGCAGGAGCCTCTGGAGCCCAGAGTGTACCTCTGAAGGCCTTTCCAGTCAATCCCTCCTTGATTCCTTTATTCCTGTCTGCTCTCTGTTTCTAAGTAGCCATTTAGGGCATCACAAGCACTGTCCAGCCTGGCCTTGAACCCTCTGAGGGGTGGGGTGTCCATCACTGAGCATCTGTGCCATGATGCCAGAAAAGAGGGCCTGGAAAATGAGATGCTGTGGCACCCTGGAGCCCAAATTCCACTTATACTGGCTGAAGGGAGAGCAGGGAACTGAGCCCAATTTTTCTGCATCATCACTGTCTGATGGTGTCCTTCACCCACCCCACACCACGGGAATTCCTGCCCAGACGCCGTCAGCATAAAAAGCGTTGGGGTGTACAAAAAAAACCGAACAGAGAAAATGAAATGTGAAAGGGTTGATTCTGCCATGGATGCAGGTTTCACTGCTTCCCTCAGAGAGCAAGAAGTCAGCAGTTTCCACCCTTCCCTGGGGACAGACTGCGGTGCTGGAGGTCAGAGCAGGGTTGCTCCTGCTCCTTCCCCAAATTGCCACACAAATCCAAACCCTCACTTCTTTCCTCACCCTTGCCTTGCAAGGGTGACAATGTTTCACCTCCTGGTGAGGCAACAGTGCACAAACAAAGTCCCTGTATGCAGCAAGTCTCATCCCTGATGGCTTTGCTCTCTCCCATCCCTTTTCTGCTGCCTCAGAGCTTCTGAACAGCCTCAAAGTCTGCGGGAGGAGAACTTCTACTCTGCACATTCCTTCCAGGGCAAGTAGTGCCTCTAAGGGTGTGGGGAAAGCTCCCTCCCCGTCCCTGCTGCTGCATAAATCTGCACTCCCCGAGCAAAATCCAACAGCAAAACTCATGGTTTGCTTACACAGACCAAACCCTCAGCCAGAGGGGAGTTGGAAGGGAGCATCCCTAGCAAGGATCATTGGTATGTTGGAGCACCAAGTGCTTGAGTCAGCGATTTGAGACCAGGAAAAGCTCAGGAAAGTAATGTGGACAAAGGAAATATTGCTCCCTGCTGCCAGATAAACATCTGCACAGCAGATGCCACATCAGCTCCTAGGTGTGAAGGCATTTGCATGCGTGCAGCAAGGAGCTTAAAGTACCCTGTCATGGGGAAAAAACAACAACAACACAAAGAAAAAAGTGGCCTTTTTTCCTTTTTTTCTCCTTTTTTTTTTTTTTTTTTGGTGGGTGTGTGTAGAGAAGTGCACAAGTTAATTATCACCTATCAGCAAACTACACAGCCATAGAATATCCTGAGTTGGAAGGGACCCACAAGGATTATTGAGTCCAACTCCTGGCCCTGAGAACTGTCTGTTGGGAACTGGGAAAAGCAAGAGTGAAACAGGGAAGAGTAGAAGCTCAGCTGAAGCTGATTTGTGTGTCAATCCACCTCATCCCTTCCAGGAGACCAAGCCAGGTCTTGGAGGAACAGGCCAGGAAGGTTTTCTGCTCACCTGGGCCAGTGAGACACACATGAGGAGGCCTAAGCCACCACCAGCTGAGCTCAGGAGTTTCAGAAAGCACCTGAGCTGTTCCTGTCCAATGAAGAGTCGTGGTTCTACCTAAAATCAGCACAGAGGTGAGAAATGATCCCCTCTGGGAAAGGAGATGCTCAGCAAAAATCAGATTGTGAAGGACTCTGGCACTGTGCATTCAGAGCAAAGGAAGTCTGGAATCACCGAGTGGTTTGGATTGGAAAGGACCTTAAAGCTTGTCAGGAAAATCAATCTACAAACACCAGAGGACAAAGGTGTCCACCAAAGAGGACACAGAGGAGTCTCTTTACTTTATTTGAATAAAGGGAGAGGCTGTGGGGCATTCCCCTGGGGTCTCTCAAATTTTTGGAGGGCTCAGCCTCCTTTTTATCCCAATTTCCCAGCCTCATTTCCCTCTCTCCTTCCCCATTGCCTGAGGTATTTGAGAGGTACAGCTAATACCTAAGATTCCTCTCTAATGTATAATCCTCCCTCCTTTAATTCTTAATTCTTTATGGAATTCATGTTTTCCCCCCATAGTTTCTTTCACCTCTCAATATCCAATTTCATTTATCAGCAGACTTAGAGTTTGTTTGTAAAGGCAAACCTCTTTTTCCATTCATCAATCAGTGGAATCCTTTCCCATTGTTTCTTTTCTCTCTCAGTGCTGATTTTGTCTACCAGCAGACACCACAGTTTGTTTGGAAAGTCAAATCCTGTCATTCCTCTCAAGCTCATCCCATCCCACCCCTGCCATGGGCAGGGACACCTCCCACTATCCCAGCTTGCTCCAAGCCCCATCCAGCCTGGCCTTGCAGGGGTGATGTTCTCAGTCCTGTTCACCCGAGCAAAGGAAAACCACCATGGAAAACATCCTTTCTCCATTATCAGCCCTTTCCAGCTCCTTCTGCTCCCTGCTGCAGGTGTTCATCGAGGGCTCTGACTGCATTTTCTCAAGCTTTTGAGATGGAAATTCCTACAACTAAGGCTACCTCGCTGCAATCAGGAGGGAAAATAAAGCGAGAGTCGAGCTGGGTGGGAGAGTGGCTTTAGAGAGAAAAATCAGTTGATTTTGACTGATGAAACNAAAAAAAAAAATATATTTTTTATGAAAAAAAAAAAAAAAAAAAAAAAAAAAAAAAAAAAGAAAACAAAACAAGCTCCCCCAAAACTGCACAGTAACTTTTCATTTCTCCAAGGTGGGCTCTGTGCAGGGAGTGAAGGGCACAAGGCAGCTCAGACCTTCTTCCCCGGGTGAGGAACACATCAGGGGGCTGTTCTAACCCGGCCTTCTTCCAAAAGCCATCCGGACCCGACAATCATCGCCATCAGAAGCCTTCGGCTCTCCACGTTAGGGACCAAATTCCCATTAAAAGCCAGGTTCCCCGTGAGCCACAGCTCCGCATTTGGAGCGAGGTTTCTCTGGCCGCAGCTCGGAGAGAAAGGAATGAAGTGTGGGTGTATTGCTCTGAATAATCAATAATTAGCCACGAGCATCGGCGGAAATGACAAGCGAGCAGAGAGCGACGCAGAACAAACAGATGGAATAACGAGCTTTTAATAGCATCATTATGGGATGGTGCAAATAGCCCGGACACAGATAAATTCGAGCCCTCCCAGGGGAGGCCTAACACATCAGAAGGGCTATGGATGGATGAGGGCGTGTTTAGCATCTCATGAGCTCCTCCGATTGCCACCAGAGCAGAAAGTGAGTTTGGGGAAACTCTCACTCCACCGCAGAACAGTTTTCCACCAAAAAGGAAAGGCCAAGGCATCAGGTTCTTTCTTCCCATGCTGCATCTTTGAATCTTGATTCTTCTCATTCTCCAATCTACTTTAAAAACAGGGGAAGAAGGGGAAATGAAGCTGAAAATTCGGAAGCTGAGAATTTGTCTCATACGTCACAGAACCAACAGAATATCCTTGGGAAAAGTGCATTCAGCTCCAACAAGTTGCTCATTAATTTGCTCCCCACCATGTGGGATCTGCAAAAAGAAACCTGCACATGCAAAATATCTCATATGTGCTGAAATGTCATGGCAATGGCTAATTAGGGTTAAAAAAAAAGGAATAAAAAGAAGCAGACTGTTAGAAAAATTAACAACAGTGAAATAAGTCCTGCAGGACATGAATCCACACATGTTGTCAAGTCTCAGGAGCAGAGATGGTTGAGGCTAGAAGCTGATGTATGGTCTGCTCTGAAATGGATCTGAATAGAGAGTGCAATACTCAGAAGGAATGGGAGATGTGTTTTCCGGAGGGAGCATGTGACAGCTCCCCCAGCACTCTGTAGCCTACACTGTGTCTTCAGCGAGCTGGTCACCATGGCAACCTGAAATTTTCCTGTAATACAATTCTGTTAGTAAAATTTTAGGGCGAGAGAGGAGAGTCCACGTGTGTGGAAGGGGTTAAATATAGTGACTCTCTAAGAACAGCTTGTCCAGGAGCCCCTGAATCCTTGCCCAGCCCTGGAGATGGGGGATGCCAGGACCAGCCACTGCAATCATTGCTGGGGACCAAGGGACAGCAGAAGACACAGGAACCAGTGGGAACAGGGGAAATTCTAGTGCAGTTTAAGGAGAAAGTCTTCCCCCAGGAGGGTTCCTGTCCGGAGCCCAGAGAGGATGAGGGATCTCTCTCCCACAGCATTCCAACCTCAACTACACGGCCCTGCTTTGAGAGGTCCTTCCCCACTGCCTGCTTCTTTGACAAGCTCATTTCTAAAATCCAGCACTGAGCAACAGGCTGAGGGTGGTTGAGAGCCCTTTCTCGAGAGCCCTTTCTGTTCCTGCAGTGGAGGAAGTCCTGTTGGTTTTCTCCTGGAATTAGATGAAGGGGCTTGGGAAGTGTGAGGGATCGTCCAAGCTCTGCGTCCTCCCTAAGCAGGAGCAATTTCCTCCCTGCAGCTGTGGGTCTGATCCTTCAAAACAGATCGAGAAGAGGGCAGCAAAGGGCAAGACAAAAATTGCTGCTGTCCACAGAGCCAGGAGACTGTCACAGCAATTCTCTCCTCTGCTGCAAAACCTCTGCCCCATCCCTGCGCCATGCTCTGACCTCGGCAGCGGGAAAGGTCCTGCCTGGCTCTGTTTCACTCCGAGTCCTTTGCCTCTGAATGATGCCTTAGGTTTTAACTTCTATATTTTTTAAATCCTGCCCTGCCCAGTGTCACTCTGCAGTTCCCTGGAGCTCGTTCAGTGCTGTTCTCTCATGCTCACACACACACAACAAAGCCTCTCCAGCTCTCCAAGGACACCCAGACCCTCCTAGGCCCAACAAGAACTGCAAACCACAATCTTGGGGACAGGGGGGCAAGCTTGGGCAAATTCCATCATTAGCTAAAGTTTTAATTGGTGAATTGATGCTGATATGCAAATGGACCAAACCTATAAAAGGGTGAAGAACTTGTGACCTGGAGTCCATCCTGGGATCCACTGGGGCAGGAGCCTCAGGACCCCCAGGGTGTGACCTTTGAAGGCCTTTCCAATCAATCCCTCCTTTATTTCCTTATTCCTGCCTACTCTCTGTTTTTAGGTAGCCATTTAAGGCATCAAGAGCAGATGAAAGAACACTGCCATGGCACCTCACAGCTGCCAGGTGATGCCAAGGACTCAGCCATCACAGCCAGGCTCCGTGGCAGGAGCAGTGAGACAGCAGCTGCCATTTCCCCAAGCCACAAACTGCTCCAGCTCTCACTCCCAAAGCTCTTCTGACACAGAGCTCACACAACAGATCCCACTCTGCAGGGATTTTCCTTCCCTCTGGTGCTTCGCTTTTTTTGGGGTTTTTTTTCCCCACAGAAAGCAATAAGCTGCTTTATGAGAACTGTAGAAAGTGGGTGGGCGAACAGGAAAGGCACAAAAACAAAGACACGAGGCTATAAAACCACAAATGAAATCAAGCAGCTCCTTAATGAGGACGCTGGGGATTAAAGCTCGTTTTCCCCATACCCCAGAGAGCTGTGAACCCTGCTCTGTTATTATATTTATAGGAGACAGATTAAAAGGCATCAATTTCGCTCTGCAGGTCAGATCCTGGATTTCTTAGGTATGAAAAGAGGCCCAATGCTACCTGTTACTCTTCTACTGAAAAGAAAAAACCCATCCTATATTATTTAATATATTTAATATTTAAGGGTGCCAGTCTACCCACTTCTGCACGTGCAGTGCTGCTAATCAGCTCCTCAGCACTGCCACCACCACCCTCCTGCCAGCAGCAAGCTGTGCCAGGTGACAGAGACCTCAGCCAGAGAGCAATTGTGAGGGGAACACAGAAAACCTGAGGAGGAAATCACAGCCCCTTGGCTTGATGCTGCAGGAAGTTGATTTCCTGTTTAAAAACACTTTCCCCGTGTGATTAATGAGCAAGAGACAATCAGCATCCACTGTCTACATGTATTTTGCAAAGGCAGGAACTTGCTGCTTGATTTTGCTCTTCAGGGACACATTGCCAAGGAGACTCCAGATCTAATTCACAGGTCGGGCTTCACCCTGCACCAAAAAAAACCCAACTGCCTGAGGGAGGTGATTTTGGAAGAGCAAAGCATCAGGGACCCTTTTGCTTCCTGAGGATTGAGGCAGGTGGTGAGCTTGAGGCATTTTTAGGCTCCTCGTTGCAATTCAGAGCCATGAGCACCATCGAGCAGATCCCAGCTCGGGTTGTTTAGAGGCCATCAGCTCCTGCTCAGAAGCTTTCCCCTTTCCTGTCACTCCCCCATGGGCCTGAGCTGTCTGTGGGAAAGACTGGCCCCACAGCATGCCACGGGAGTTCCACAATCTCCCCAGTTCTGGAGATGGACTAGGAAATAAATCCAGAAAATCTGATTAGGACTTGTCACCGAAGTAAGCTCATTAATCATTGATGGGGTTTTTCATATGCAATTTCTAATTCCTGCAGGCACCAGCAGACTGGTGGGTCTGAAGACTGCAGACTTGAAAATGTTCTTTATATAACAATGGCACTGATTTTTTTTTTTTTTTCCCTCTTGAATATTTAGCACATTCTGATAAATAAAAAGAGCTACGAAGCACCAGTGAGTCCATTTAGCCTAGCTTCTTGCACTAAGTCAGGCACAGAATTCTCCTAAAATAATTCCTGTAGCCAAAAAGATAAGAAGGCCTCGCTCAGAAATGTAAAATCCAGCGTGAAAAACTGTCAGCCACTTGCCTGAGCAATTTCTGCAGCAGTCAGTTACCCATTCTGGTGTGCAAAAGAAAGAAAAAAAAATCACATTTCATTTCTTACCTGAACTTGCCTAGCTTTGCCTGTCAGCACCAGGTTCTTTCAGTAAGAGATGAAAGTCTTCTGTTATTAAATTGCTGTTTCCCCAGCCTCCCCCAAAATGTTCTCAGCTAAGCTAAGCCAGTCCAGCTACTGCCATTTCAAAACTCAGCACTCATCCCCCCCCATGCCCCACCAAACGCTGCATGGCTTGTAATAATGCCAGCCAGGATTGCACACATGCCAAAATCCAGGGAAAACAGCAGGGAATAACTTTTCCTGGCCTCAGACCCATGAAATCTGTTTAATTTTTGGCTTCAAATGAAACCCTCTAATTCTGGATACAAGCAAAAGCAGGAAGATTCCCTCTCCAGGCTTTGCAACTAATAAGTCAAATTGATAAAAGCAAGAGAAACGAGAGGGCTTTGGGGGTGGGGTTGATGTTCTGTTTAAATCTCCTTGATGTATCTGCCTCTGAGATGTCCAAAACCCCAGGAAACTGGTAGGAAACACAGCTCCATAAAATGACACTCGCATGAAATACAGCTCCATAAAATGACACTTGCAAGCCACCTTCAAGAGCAAGCAGAAAGTATTGAATTTCGAACTGCTCAGGATTTCAAGAACCATAAATTTCTCCCCACTTGTTTCACAGGAGGTTGTTGTTTTTTTTTTTTTTCAGGAAGATTTTACGTCTTGCTTTTGGTTGGGAGGTTTGTTAGACATTAGACACAAGAACACAAAGCACTTCTGAGTGCTGCCTCTCAGAGAAGGGGGTAGCTCTTCTTGAGAGCCAGAGAATTAAAGGTACCTGGCACTTCCCAGATGCAGAGAAAAGTTAGAGATTCCTCTGAGAAGACAGTGATTAAAAAGGCCTGTTGGCTTTAGTGGCTCGGAATTAAATCCAGCACGTGGATTTAACCAAATAATTCTTACAAACAGAGCAGAGTGCCTGGGTTTTCCTTTGATATCTCGTTTCCAGGAGAGCAGGAGGCTTCAGCACATCGAGGCTTACCTCGGATACGCTTATGAGGAACATGTGTTAGCTTTTGGTGAGTCACCGGTGCTAAATTCCATCTAAAACCCTCTCGTTTGCAACACGGGGAGCACTCAGTTCTGGCACTCCACAGGGACAGAGACCTGCTAATGATATGTACCCAAGTGCTCGAAGCCTTTTTAATCACAAAGACAGAGCGCTAAGTAATTTCCCCTTCCTTTCCCGACGACTTTGGCGTGCCAAGGAATGAGCTCATGCCCTGTTGCTGCAGCTCTTCCAAACCACTTCCCTTTCGATGAAGTCTTAGAGATAGCAGGTGAAGCAGCAGCAGAGCAGCAGCAATGAGAGCTGCTCCCACACAGAGCCGCAGAGGAGGCTCAGCAAAGGTGCTTTGTGTAGGATAGGCTGTCGGGAGTCCAGGGAAGCCTGAAAGCTTCTCCTGCTCCTCTCGTGGTTTCTTTATATCTCCAGAGCTCCTCAAAAGTGTCCTAGCCAGCGACCTAGGCTTTTGGAGAAGCTCCCTCCACTTTTGGGAGAGCCTGAATGCACCAGAGAGGTGAAGAGATTTTTGTTTAGTGAACCACAGAGAGTTTAGTTGTAGTTTTTAGGATCTTGCTCTATGTATTACATAGGGACAAGATGGAGATTTTTAGGTGTGGTTTTTCCTTCTTTCTTCTTCTCCTCTCTCCTCATTCTCTTCCTCTCTCCTCTGACACCAGTTCCTGTGGTGTGTTGGTTGGTGGAAAAAAGTTAGCATTGAAAAGACATCAATAAGATGAGGGTTTACTGGTGTCGAAAAGGAAATAAGATATGTATTGTTTCTTGAATGGTTGTTAGTAAGATATAAAAGTAGCTGCTGATCTGCAGCCATTGCCTTTCTGCCCTGGTGTCCTCGGGGGATGCTGTCTCTCCCTCCGAGGTTTTGATAAGACAAATAAACAACTCTGAAACAGCAGAAGATCTCTTGCTACATTTTTTCCAACATGACGAACCAAAGGAAGAAAAGCCCCAGGGCAGAGGACAGGGGGCCCAGACCTTTGACAATAGGCCCTGCCAGCTCCAATAAATCACGGGTGTCTTTCATTATCATTGCCATTAATTAGGCTCCAAACATCTCCTTAGCAGATTCTCCAGGACAAGTGCTTTTTGACAAGGGGCAAACTACACCCCGCGGTTCTCCCCGGATCCCTTCAGATTTTTGTTTGAGGACAAAACCTGGGCCCTGGGGCACTTGATTTGCCACAAAGACGTGGCCATTCCTCGAAGAATCTGCAGGATACACACAGCAAGCCGTGGGTGGGAGGAGAGCAGCAGCACAGAGATGGTGAGTGGCTTCCTGAAGCACCGGGACACCCAACAACTCATCTGTCTCTTTGCCAGAGCATGCTCCAGATCCCAGAGCCAAGAGATACACCCTGCTGAGGGAAACTGGTTTGGATGGGGTCCAGAGAATCAGACAGAAACATGTCTCTGCCAGCCAAGAGAGAAGGAGTCACAGGATTTTTAAGGTTGGAAGAGATCTTTAAGATCACCAAGTCCAACCATCGAGCCAGCACCACTAAACCATGTCCTCAGGTGCCACATCCACGTGATTTTTGGATGCTTCTGGGAATGGTGACTCCATCACCTCCCTGGGCAGCCTGTTCCAAACCTTTAGAATCATTTCTGTGAAAAAAAAAAATCCTAATATCTGATCTAAACCTGCCCTGGCCCAGCCTGAGGCTGTTCCCTCTCCTCCTGTCCCTGTTCCCTGCCAGCAGAGCCTGACCCCCCCTGGCTGCCCCCTCCTGTCAGGGACTTGTGCTGAGCCACAAGGTCCCCCCTGAGCCTCCTTTTCTCCAGGCTGAGCTCCTTTCCCAGCTCCCTCAGGAATTCTCCAGCTCCATTCCCTTCCCTGGACATGCTCCAGCCCCTCAGGGCCTCCCTTGCCATGAGGGGAAAATCAAAAAGAGGGAGAAAATGTGAGGGAAAGAAAAAGCGAGGGAAGTTTGGGGAGGGCTCTGCTGCAGAGCTTTTCCCTTCTGGATCCTCCTTTTCTCCAGGCTGAGCTCCTTTCCCAGCTCCCTCAGGAATTCTCCAGCTCCTTCCCAGCTCCATTCCCATCCCTGGACATGCTCTGGCTTCACAATATCCTTCTTGTCATGAGGAAAATAGAGGTAAAATGCCAAGAACCCTACAGTAAGCTCAGACTCCCAGTTTACAGATGGTTTTATGCACACTTTTCACACTACCTGTACCCCAGGACACTGGTGTGTATCAGAGTATGTGGGATGGATGACTCAAAAGTGGGTGACAGCCACCAGCTCTGTACCTGGGATGTCTTCTGAAGAATGAAGCAGCTAAAAGTCCTTCATCCTGAGCAGTCACTTGCCCATCCTGCCCCCACTCCTAGGCCCAACAACTGCAAACCACAATCTTGGGGACAGGGGGGCAAGCTTGGGCAAATTCCATCCTTGCCTGGGTCCTGCTTGGGGAATTGATGCTGAGATCCAAGTGGGAAGAACTCGGGAGCTGTCCTTGTCCATGTTGGGATGCACTGAGGCAGGAGCCTCTGGAGCCCAGAGTGTACCTCTGAAGGCCTTTCCAACCAATCCCTCCTTGATTCCTTTATTCCTGCCTGCTCTCTGTTTCTAGGGAGCCATTTGAGGCATCATTTCCAGCCCCAGTGCTCCTGGAGCTGTAGGCTCTTTGATTCTCTCCACCCTAACCCTAACCCATACCCACCCAGGTTATTCCATCTTGTCAGCACCAAAGTTGCTGGGTTTGTTCCAATCTCCAGGGCTGCTGCCTCTTCCCCTTGGGGGGAAGGCTTCAGGAACAAAGGCATCATCTATAAAAAGAACATAGAGACATCTGTGAGCATGAGGTGCTTTCAGACATGTGCTGACTGCTGCCCAGAGAAGTTATGGCTTCCCCTGGATCCCTGCAAGTGTCCAGGGCCAGGTTGGATGGGATTTGGAACAACCTGGGACAGTGGAAGGTCTGCCTAGAACGAGAGTGGAACAAGAAGATTCTTCTGATCACTTCCAACACAAACCACTCTGTGATTCTAGAATAGGAAATATTCAGCATTCTGCAGACAAGAACTGGTTGTGAGAGCACGAATCTGGCATTCCAGAAAATGTATAAACCTCAGCACAGCCTGGCTTGGCAGGACAGGGCCCTCCCTGCACTCTCAACTAGACACTCCTGTGCAAGGGAAAAAAACAGTTGCCCATGACCAGGAGCAAACAATTTCACATTGTCACATGATTTTTCACATTGTCTTCTCCCTCAGAGAGATGACTTTGAGATGTTCCAAAAGGAAAACACAGGTCAGGGTATTCCAGCATGGCAGAACAGACTTACCTTCCCTGCGAGCGCTGCCTCGCCTGTTAGGGGTCGTTATTGGCACATGCATCATCTGAAAATGAAAGGCATTTCTTTAAAAACCCCACCTGGCAAGAAGTCCCACCTCTCCATTTCCTCAGGCACTAGGTGATCACTAAAGCAATTGCAATCCTCATTCTTAATTTCGCTGAAAACAAGGTTGTTGCTGATGCTCCTGCAGTCCAGGTGATGCCTTAGGGTTTAACTTTTATATTTCTCCAACCCTGCCCTGCCCAGTGTCACTCTGCAGTTCCCTGGAGCTCGTTCAGTGCTGTTCTCTCATGCTCACACACACACAACAAAGCCTCTCCAGCTCTCCAAGGACACCCAGACCCTCCTAGGCCCAACAAGAACTGCAAACCACAATCTTGGGGACAGGGGGGCAAGCTTGGGCAAATTCCATCCTTGCCTGGCTTCTGCTTGGGGAATTGATGCTGAGATCCAAGTGGGAAGAACTCGGGAGCTGTCCTTGTCCATGTTGGGATGCACTGAGGCAGGAGCCTCTGGAGCCCAGAGTGTACCTCTGAAGGCCTTTCCAACCAATCCCTCCTTGATTCCTTTATTCCTGTCTGGGCTCTGTTTCTAGGGAGACATTTAAGGCATCACAGGGTTTGGACTCCATGATCCCACCAAATTCAGGGTATTCTGTGATGCCAGCCTCAGTCAATCACAATTCCCTCTCCCATCCAAATGCCACCACAGGTACCCCAACACCCTCTTGGCCAAGCTGAGATCCCCTGAGCCGAGTCACAGCTAGCAGTGCACTTGCTGCAGCACTCTGCAGAGGGAAACACTTTTCCTTTTCAAGTGCAGTAACTCCCTTTGGCATTTATTCCTTGTTAACACTGCAGGAAATATATTCCCCAGCAGGAATATTGGCAGCAGCGCTGAATTTTTAAGTGATGGTTAAGGAAGACTTGGGGGAAGATGTCTGCTTGTAAAAGCAAGTGTTGGTGCTGAGTGCCCTGTTAAACAACAATTATGTCAACCCACAGAGGACTGACTGAACATCCCAGACTGTGTTACACATTCCAGGGCTTCACACGCAGTCTTTCTGCTCTGCAAAGCCAGGCTTCCTGGGCTGCATGCACTGAATGGAGATTTTGAGAAAAAAAGAATTCATGAAGAGCTAATTTGGCAATTCAAGCCAAGGGAAAGTAACAAAAGGATCCTCTTTGCTTAGGAGGCAGCTGGAGAGGGACTTTTCACAAGGGCTTGTAGTGACTGGACAAGGAAGAATGGCCTTAGGCTGAAGGAGAGCAGGTTTGGATGGGATATTGGGAAGAAAATCTGTCCTGGGAGGGTGGGCAGGCCCTGGCACAGGGTGCCCAGAGCAGCTGTGGCTGCCCCTGGATCCCTGGATGTGCCCAAGGCCAGGCTGGACATTGGGGCTGGGAGCAGCCTGGGACAGTGGAAGGTGTCCCTGCCCATGGAAGGGGATGGGACTGGATGGGCTTTTAAGGACCCTTCCAACCCAAACAATTCAATGATTCTACAATTCAATTTCTTCATTTAGTTCCCTGAATTTTCAAAAAAAAAAAACAAAAAACAACCCTGTCTATATCTTTGCTTGTGAAACTTTGTTCCCTCAAGCACAACAGCCACTGCAGAGCTGTGTTCTAAGTGCAGACACACGAGTTCAAGAGTCACTTCATGGACAAAGTGGACACTGGCACGATTTGCAAACAGCCAGCAGGATTTCCAAGGTTAGGCCAGCATTGAATAACACCCTAAAAAGCAAAAAAGCAGGATTTTCGCTCCTCCAGGTGATACCAGGATGTTTTCTTTCATACTCCTCTCACACACTCTTTTATACAGTTTGGTGTATTCTCAGTGCTTTTAGCCCCACACTTGTACCTCCCCAAGGCTGAGAACTCAGCTCAGCCCCACGGCACCGTTAAACCAGGAGAGCAAACATCCTGGGAGCCCCAGACACCAAGGGCCTCTCCAGAACACATTTGGGAACCTCAGCCAGGCCCAGCCAGGGGGAAGGTTCCTCACAACGAGGGCTTCACTCCAGCCTCTCCCTGGGGGATCTTTGATAGATGTGCTAATTAGCAAGGCCTAGAATTGTGTGCATTTTAGGGCATTCCACCTGGACCAAGTGCTGCACCCAAGGATCCTGCAATAAATCCCAAGGTAAAAACTCCTTTTCCCCATCAGCCATGTTTTGGTTTGAATTTTAAGACCAGGAAAAGGCAACACAGGCAGGAGAAGTTGGTTTTGCCCTTCCTTACCTCCTCGCTGCTCATGGATTCAGAGCTGAAGGTGCTGCGATGGCACCGCACGGTGATGCTGGAAATCAGCTCCCCAGAGACCTCCACAACACTCCTGCAGGAAGCAGTGGACTGCAATAGAACAAAATAGAGCCAATCTCACAGAGCAAACATCCAATACCAACCCTCTCTCATGGGAGTTTCACTGGGGCTGGGAACCTGCAGAAGGATTTAAAAAGCAAATTCCAAGAGAAAGGAACCCAAGGGCTACACACACATTATTGCTCCACAGCTACGTGTTTGTTGTACAAACCTCTGAGGCTGCTCGAGGTAGGAGAAAACCTCCACATCCTTTTCACAGCTCTGGCATCACCAAGCACAAAGAGAAGGAGCTACACCAGCTCCAGCTCTGGAAGTTTAAGCTACCCTTAAAGATGTCCCTGAAAATTGAGAAAAAACTGCAGTGAAACCTGCACTCAAGTTTGGAAAACACATCCTCACGTTACTGTATTGTCCTGAGAAGAAGAGAGGGATGGTGGCAGTTTAGGATATGAGGGACAACACCATTACCACCACCATTTGTGTTTTTAAAGAAAAATAGCAAAGCAATAACCAACAATTCTGTGTGGTGCCACCTGCATGCACACTGAGCTGGTTAGCTCCAGAGCAGAGATGTGATTCAGCCCAAGTAACTGTGCACAGAGAAGTCCAGACTCAAAGATGAGGTATTTCCAACAAAACTGGTGATTTAAGACTCAGAGCAGAGCAAGAGCTGTATCAAGAGCCTTTTTATTTCAGGCTGGGAGTTAAAAAATCTGCAGGAGATCAGCACTGTCAGCACAGAGGGGGGATCTGCACTACATGGGAAGATAACCTTTTATGTGGTGCCCAGACAGGAAAAAGCAGGTGAAACATCAGCTCTTCCACCCTCTTCACTTAGAGAACAAGCCATTCCTTCTAGGATTTGGCCCCAAAAACTCACATACCTTCACTACATGCTGCTCCAAGACACAAATCCTCTTTCCAGCTCCCTGCTCTTCCTGCTGACCAGGCAGAAGAGTTTCCCACCACTGACCCTTCCCACCTAACTCCATGCTGCAGGTTGTATCAGAAGGCCAGCCAGCCATGCCTCACTTTTCAGCACCAGCAGCATTCCAACCCATCCTGAGAAGATCCTGCATGCTGGGGAGGGTTCCCATTCCCAGTGATGCCAGGATGATTTTTTGCTTTTTCTTTTATACCCCTCTTATATACCCTTTTATATAGCTTTATATATTCTTAGTGCTTTTAGCCCACACACTTGTAACTTTCCAAGTCAGGTAACTTAGCTGAGATCCACAGCAGCGTTAAACCAAAAAAAACAAACAATCTAGAAGGCCCAGACACTAAAAGCCTCTCCAAAATGTATTTTTGTACATTAAAATAAGCCCATCCAAAAAGAAAATTCACTTGAGCCTCTCACTGAAGAATCTCTGATAAAGATGCTAACTTTGCAAAACCTCTAAGTGTGTGTATTTCAGTGTAACAAAGTACATACATTTATAGAACATTCCACCTGGAGCACCCAAGGATCCTGAAATAAACCCCGAGGTAAAAACCCCTTTTCCCCATCAACCATGTTTTGGTTTTCATTTTAAAATTAAAGGAAGAAGACAGACAGAGGAGGATGACACCACCAGGGGCACACCTACCACGAAAGGCCCAGTTTGGAAGTGACAGGTGGAGGGGTCTCTCCCTGAAGCCTTGGGGCAGACAGTCTCACGGATGCTGAACTGCAGATCTAACCTGTAAGCATCGCTGTCCCACATGTCCACCTGGTGAAAGGAAGGTCAGAACAACACATCATTCGTCCTCCTCACCCTCCTGCTGCCCTCACTCCCTGGCAATCTGGCTTCTGTGCCAAGCAGAAGGTGGCATAAGGGCATTAGGGGGTTGTTGGGAAGGGTGGCGGATGTGGAAGTTTGGTAGAAAGATTTCTGAATGTAGAAACTGAGAATGAGATAGAGATGAAAGGAAGGTTTGATATAGAGCAGGAGATATTTTGCTGAACCAGTGGTTACTGAGTGACTGAGAAGGCAAAGGTTGGAAGTGAGTGAGAAGATTTTTTATGTCAAGAACAAAGGTATGTGACTACAAACAAAGACATGATTTGTACCAAGTGAATCAGTCTCGAGAAGAGCACAAGTAAATAAAAGACATGTTATACCAAGCAAAAAGATACCACAGGCAAACAGAGAAATGTCAATGTAGCAGTTAGAAAAAAGCTCTAAGGGTTCTCCATTGGAAGCTTAAATTGTAACAAACTCCAAATATTTGGGGGTTTTAATCCAAGCTATATAAATCCATACATCATCTTGACATTCATTCTTGCAGAAGACTTGATACAAGCCACTTATAGAAACAGAAAGGTTCTGAGGGTCTTCAGTTATTCAAATAACTTTGAATTAAGAAGCTTTAACTCCTTAACTCAGGGGAGTATCCAGGATAATTCTTAGCACCACAAATTAAAACAGATAGGGATTTCCTGCTTGCACTTAGACTTTAGCAGATTTAAGCCAGAATTGGTGCCTAGAGACAGATGACATAAATAAAGACCAGAGAAAGAATCCTCAATTGTGGGGGCATTTAATCAGTGAAGAGCACCAGATGAACCAGGTTGCTTGATGCCCAAAGCAGTTAGCTGGAGGTATTTAAAAACATCCCTTTTGAAAGAAATCCTACAAGACAACCCTCAAGGGCTTCTACTCTAGGCGTGAAAAATCTGAATTCCTGAAGTATTTTCATTACAAACCCACGTACAAAAGGTATTTAGGTCCCTAAGGCAGATGATGGCCCAAACACACCCTCTCCCAAGCAGCATCAGCAAACTCCAGCTAAATCTGAGTTTTCATCAGGAAAAGAGTTTTCCATGCCAGCAAAGCACATTTCAGGTGAAGGATCTCCATTGTCTGTGCACTTACTCCCATGACTCGGCTCCTGACAACACCATACAGGTTTCTGCTCCATGACTGGGAATTGATCCGTGCAATGGAAGCATTGAGAGCCTCTTCTGTGACAGGGAGCTCATAGTCATATGCTGGAAACCCTGAGAGGGAGGCACAGCTCAGAATTCCATTGTAGGCTTGTACTTTTTCCCCCAAAACCACCCTGAGAAGGAGGACGTGGCTCCAGCTTACCTGAACACGAGAAAATGCTCAGAGTGAGGACAAAAATTAAGATCTTCATAGTGTGCCTTTCAAAATCCTCCAGCCTTTTCCCTTTCCAAGCAAGGATTCCCAGTGCATACCCCTCTGTCTTTATATAAATGCAGCCTTGATCCTATGCCTGACCTCCCCACGTCCAAGCTCTGCTCCAAACATTGCACTTTAAACAGAATTGATCCCAGGGTAAATATTTGCTGTCAGTTTTTCTCCATTTAGCAGTGGCTTTCTGATAAGTGATGGGCGGCAGTGCCTTTTTCCCAGGACTGAATTCCTGATATCTTCACAGCCAAAGGCAGAATCTTGTTATTTTGTTCACTTTTAGCCATCAGTTTTCCATGGGGTGAGTCAACTCTTTCCTTAGCACTGGACCCAGGACCTTCACATCTTGGCAGCAACTGGAAGCACTTTGAAGCTGGCATTTGCTGAGGATTCCCCAGCACCAGAGGGGAATTCACCCACGTGGAATTGTCACCATCACCCTGCAGACCAAAGCACCCATGAGAAAGCCTCCTAGAGATGAGACAGATGGCAGATCACAGGCACACTCAGTTTCAGCCCAAAAATTAATGGGATTTTTGGAAAACAAGCTTGATTGAAGCAAGCTCACCTGTTCACAAGGCAGAGATGGATGGAACCATATCCATTCTGCAGTTCCCACGAGCGACATTCCTCCATTAACCTTCAAATTGCAGTTCCACTTGAATTCTGTGGCACGGGGTCACTTGAAGGACTCCCCAAATCCAACAAAGGACTTGTGGGAGGCTCAAATTTAATGAGAAAAAAGCATGAAGTTGGCTTGTAAGCTGTCAGATTGCAGCGTGGCAACCAGTCACAAGGTTGGGCACGGGGGGAATCTGACTCCTCCAGTGACAGAAGGAACTGGGTATCACTCACCACTACAGGTGTTGTAGGGCAAAGACCCCTAAAGGCCAACACTTGATGGTCACTGGATTCATGCCCTGCTGTTGGAATCCCAGAAAAGGAGCCTGACCTGGGGCAGGGAGACTGCGCTAGGAACCATGGGGGGACAAGCAGAGGTGGTGCCAAACAGGAACCTCACCACATCCTACCCAGGCACTGCCTTGGCAGAGGTGGATGCAGCTCCAGAAGCCAAAAAAGAGAAAAGGGGTGGGCACTTTTTACCAGCCAGCTTGGATTTCAGCACTGGGAAGGGGGTGCAATATGCTGATTGAAGCTTTTTCCAGTCCAAAGCCAGAGCCTCTCTCTGCATCCATTCTCCTCCTTCCATGCAGCTGAAGATGTTCTCTCCTAGCTCTTGGACACCCTCACCTGCAGCCAGCAATGTTCTGCTGTGGCTGCAGGCACGCCAGAGCACCACAAAAGGATTTAAACTGAGCTGGAGACACTCAGGAGCAGCTTGTTGTGCCATGCCCAACTTCCCTGCTGCCAGAGCCAAGACCAGGCCACCTCGAATCAAGGCAAAAACCTTCAGGTGAGCTCTTTGACCTGTTTCTGCCCTGGCTTCTCTGCCATCAGTCAGAGGTTTTGCTGACACATGTGGAATGAGACCACTCAAACCATCTGATCAGAAAGGACTTGGCATTCAGAGCCCAAGATCCTTGTTGGTTTTCACCTTGCTGCAGGTGAAAATCTAGCTTTCCACTTCATCCCTAAAAAGGGAATAATTTGCCTCTCATATGCTGGGACCAGTTAATATTCCACTAGAAGCTCAATATGTAAAATTCCTTCCCAACCACTGAGGCATGGTGTTGTGGCCAGTTTGAGAGTAACTTTAAATATTGAGCCAACTGCAGAGTTTAGAGATTGTCCTCTTTGAGTAGCTCCTAGGAAATGCTGCCAGCAGGATTGCAGTAATGCTGAGCGGGACTTGGAAATTGTTTCATGAAATCAAAGCTCCTCTGCAGAGCCCTGGCTTTACAGCATCTGGAGAACACCAATATTTGCTAGTCCAGCTCCCTGAATCTCTGCTTTTTAAGCAGTGGAACCAATGTTTTCAGAGTCAGAGTGCCCCAAGCTCTGGGTTTCTGGAGAGGTCTGAGATTTTCACCACGTCCTCTTTGTGCCCAGCTTCCAGCATTTGCTGATAAGGACTCTGCTGGGAAGCAGCAGGTGGTGAGTGGTGCAGTGGCACACAGAGAAGTGATGGAAGGAGAGATGGAGAATTGACAGTTTAAGGACTAAACTTGGACTCTACCACCAGGAAGTTCCAGATGCCAAGGCAGCTTGGGGCAGTGGGAGTTGTATCTGATTTAATCCACACAGCAAAGCACCTCTCTTAGATTACTATTTCCAGACTCCTTTCACTCCCAGCAATCAAGTCAGCTCTGTTCCCAGACAAGTGGAACAATAATTTCTCTTTGTGAGTGAAATTCTGGTAATTACAATATGTATTTTCCTTTAAAATGTAAACCATCCAGCATCATCACATGCCTGTATGCTGAAAACGGTCTAAATGGCATTCCAGGGGCTGAGGAGCTATTCCTGATCCCTTGTTTTCTGGACATTCAGTGACAGATGAAAGTTAATGATGTCCCTGCTGATAAAAGAAAAAACAAGTAAATTCACAGCAGTAGTTCCTCTGTTTTTCCATAGCTTTTGTGCTGTGCCATTAGCAAAATCATAAGGTTCCTGAGAAGTTCATTACCATGGGTATGAAGAGACAGAACAAGGGGAAATCACTTCCCAGTGCCAGAGGGCAGGGATGGATGGGATATTGGGAAGAAATTCATCCCTGTGAGGGTGGAGAGGCCCCGGCACAGGGTGCCCAGAGCAGCTGTGGCTGCCCCTGGATCTCTGGAAGTGTTCCAGGCCAGGCTGGACATTGGGGCTTGGAGCAAGCTGGGATAGTGGAAGGTGTCCCTGCTCATGGCAGGGGGGATTGGAATGAGATGAGCTTTCAGATCCCTTTCAACCCAAAGGGTTCTATGATTCTCTGAGTAACTTTGCCACACCTGCAGAAGACTTACATTGACATCAGCTGATAGAGGTAGGAGAAAGGCTTCTGAATTTTGCTCAGGCTAACAGAGGGTTTGAAACCTGATCCATAATTCACAGGCACAACAGACACAGCTTTGATTCTCTTCATAACTCATCTCTGTGCCCCTTGAGATATTGGCAGAAAATCATACAGCCCATGCAGACAACTTCCTGGGAGCTGTTGAATATTGTCCAGCCCTTGACACCCTGGTTAGGAGAAGAAGCCTTTGAGATTCCAATTTCTCTAATTGCTCACACACTGTCCTAAGGTGGTACCCTCTGCCACACATTGAAGTCATATGAGGAGCAGTTGAGGGAGCTGGGAAAGGGGCTCAGCCTGAGAGAGAAAAGGAGAAAGGGAGAAAAGGAGGCTCAGGGGGGACCTTCTCACTTCTACCACTCCCTGACTGGAGGGGACAGCCAGGGGAGGTCAGGCTCTGCTCCCAGGGAACAGGGACAGGATGAGGGGAAATGGCCTCAAGCTGTGCCAAGGAAGGTTCAGGTTGGACAGCAGGAGGATTTTCTGCATGGAAAGGGTGTTCAAGCCTTGGAACAGGCTGCCCAGGGTGGCGTGGAGTCCCCATGCCTGGAGGTCTTCAGGAAACGCCTGGAGGTGGCACTCAGAGCTCTGGGCTGGTGACAAGGCAGGGATCAGTCACAGCTTGGACTGGATGGTCCTGGAGATCTTTTCCAACCCAATTGATTCCGAGATTCTGTGCAGGGTCTGATCCCTTTGGCACCGCAGGTCCGATGGACACAGCCTCACCCTCTGCAGCTCCTACTGGTGTTGCTGGAAGTGAACTTTCAGAGTGAAGCAACAAAAAGCACAGGCCACAGCAAGCAGAACCACAGTAACACAGGCCTAGATGGGTGTTCTGAAACATCACAGCCTGCAGCAGAATCTCAGAGGCCTCACATCATTACTTTGACCCTTTGAAACTTCAAATATTTGAAGTTTCAGAGGCTTTCCTGTGACTGCCCGGGCAGCAGGAAGAGTTCTTACAGCATCATTGCACAACTTTGTAGCTGATGCAAGGCAAACATTACCTCCAGACCCAAAGAGTCGTGCCTGAAAAGTCACAGAGCTATATCTATTTTAATTATCTTTTTATTTTGGAATTTTTCTAGACCCTGCTGATCATTTTCAAGGTTTTCTCCCTATCCCTAGGGCACATTCTCCAAAAGTTCTGCTGTTACATCCTCTTGCATTTAGTGAAAGCTACCTGCAATCCCCAGTTGAACAAAGGCCTGGGAAAACTTGAACTCCTGGGTGAAACCAGGTACAACATGAACCTCCCACCTCTGAAGCCATTAACTGCTAAATGCTATCCCCAGTGTCATACCCTGTCCCCTATAAGTTTTAAATGATGCCATTTAAAAGGGGTTGCCAATGAAAACAAGTTTTAACATTTTTGTGACTTCCGCATTGGCATTCAAATCCTCGACCAGAAAATTCAGATGTCCAAATTTCTAGCATTCTTAAATACCAAAGCTCTCATTTTCACCTCTGCATTTTAGAGTCTCTGAACAGTCACACATGGTTTTAGGGATTACACAACAAGTCACTGGTGTTCAGCTATGCCTTTACATCAGCACCTACTCCTGATTATGGCTTTAGTCAGGAACAGCAAACCCAAGAATGAGCCAAACAGGCTATTCCAAGCACTGTGTTCTCTCGTCCTGCACAGCAGTGGCTGGGAATTCAAAAATGCATTCAGAAGTCTCGGGGTGCACAGGAAGCCACAAAGACTTGGGGATGCTGATGTGAACCAACCTGGAACCTGTGCTTGGACTGTACAGGGCTGAGCTCCAACTGTAGCATCTTCCAAAGGTTGAATGGACATAGCAGGTCCCATTAGACACTCCTATTGCTAGTTCTGGGAGCTCCAAAATTCAGCCTTAAGCAGCTGGTCTTTCCATCTTAGCTTGAAATCCAGGAGAGAAAAAGGTAAACATGGATATGTGTTCTTCCAATCCTAGTGATAGGCGTGCCTGCACACCACCTGTGCCCACGGCAGGCTGGTTGGAAGTGGATGATCTTTAAGGTACCTTCCAACGCAAAGGGCTCTGGGATTCTGTGATTCCCCAAGTGAAGAGAAAAACTGAGCCATATAACTCCCGGCTTTTCTTCAGTGTCTGCTGCTTCTTCCTTTGTTCCAAGCAAGTCCAGGATTCAGTTTTGAAGCTCCTGCATGTGCCTTTAAGGAGCCTTCATGGAGGAGAGGGACAGCAGCTGCAGCACAGGGCTCGTGTCCCATCAGAGTCTCTCTCTCACAATGGCACCAATGCCGCAGCCTTGGGACGCCTGCCTGTGGAAGGCGAGTCTGCCCTCAAGCACGGCCACTGAAGTCAGTCAGGGGCACGGGCTGCAGCTGAAGCTGCCAAGCGTTGCAGTAAGGCTGGCAAGGCAAGAGAAAGCCATTGTGTCCAATTCTGCCAAAGCCTTTGGCCAAGCCAAACCACATGCAATTGTGCCAATAGAATGCCCCCGTTTGGCATCCTAGCTGGTGCTGATGCCTTGTTGAGCAGGTGCCGGCTTTTGGGATCCTGCTGTTCCTGTGCACACCCCGGTTTTGTTTCTGTGGTGTGCAGAGGCACTTGGGCAGCAGTGACTCGTCAGCTCTGCTCGAGGAGACATCACCGACCTCCCCACAGTGGCAGCAGCTGTGTGGGCCCAGAGCTCTCTGTCGGGGGGGCCTCGGTCACAGCAACGTGGCCTGGGCAGCCAAGGGGCCCCAGGCGGCCCAGCCTCTGCCCACTGCCCCTTATTGGCAGCAGCCAGTGGCCGTGCCCCAGCAGGGCCCCCCTGCCCTCTTTGTCCCCAGCCAGACCAGCCTGGGCACCTGCTGAGGCCTGGCCTTGAGGGCTTCAACCACAGGCCTGGGAGACACTTGGGGGAAGTGCCAGAGCAGCTGGGTGGCAGGAATGAGGTGGCTGCCTGGGGGCTGCTTGCGGCCTTTGACACCCAATTGCTCAGGCATTCCCGCTGCCTCGGTCCCCCAGGTTCTCCTCCAGCCCAGCCAAGCTGCCGGGCAGTGGCACAGCCCCCACGGAGCTCCAGAGGGGCCAGACCAAGAGGCACCTCGGAGCCCTCAGCAATCCAGCCACCAGTGCATGGGTAGGAGGACACTGCTGCCGGCTCCTGCCTGGGACAGGGCTTGTGGCCATCTCCAGGCACCAGTCTCATGGGGATCCCCACAGCTCCGGCCCCTGCCCACCCGCTCTGTCGCCACTGTCAAGGCTTCAGCACTACCACCAAAGGCCAAGAGGCTTGGGGCCATTTTCCCTTCCACGCTGCACACCCGGGCAACTTCCTGAGCTGAACGCAAGCAACCTTTTCTCCCAGGTGTGGACACTGGGCACCAAAAAAAAGATCCTGGCAGTCTGTATATTATAATGCATTCTATATTTATTAACTACAGAAAATGAAAACTAGAAAAGAAAAATCTTAAACAAAAGAAAAATCCCCGCTTGCTCAGACGGCCCCAGCAGACAGAGCCTCTCCGCTCAGCTCTCCGCAGAGCTCCAGAAGCGCGGCCAGCCAAGGTCCGACAGACGAGGCCGCGTCTCCCATACCCTGCGGAGCTGATCCTGCAGCCTCCGGAAGGTGGAGTGCTGGGGTCTCCGCAATATTCCGAGCCCATATAAGGTCTCAAGGGCCAGGCTGCTGATGGAAGGACTGATGTCTTTCCTCATGTGCTCGAGGGCTGGGACAGAGAGAAACAAAGCCACGCTCAGATCCCGGATCTGCGGGGAGCCGAGGAGAGCCCCCTGCCAGGGCCATGCCAGCCCGCTCTTGCCATGGCCAGGAGGGAGCAGGGACCGAGGGGATGAGCCCGAAGGTGCTGGCCACGAATGCCCCACGTG
>VZTN01001849.1:40417-60871 GCA_013400515.1 Erpornis zantholeuca | reverse complement strand
AGGTCTAATCATACCCCACTCCACATCTCAAATTGTGTCTCTTTCTCTTTCCTGACTTTCTGAAGGCTCTGTGGGTTTCTGCTCACTACACACTAAAAAGCTTGGTGAAAAATCAAGCAAGAAGTAATGTTGTGTGTTCTCTCTGTGGCTTTGGATTAGCCTCCCCAGGAGTGGCTGGCCACGGGGTCTTGAGTTACACTGACAAATAATGAATGATGCTAAGCTTTTTATTCAAGTTGTATCCATTTGGGTGTAGAGGCTGTAGACGATGTCCCTTACCTAATCACTGTCTTGTTTTGCAACAGCAAAGCAATGAAACTTGGTAACATTTTAAAATGTGCTCTCTGAATTTATAAGCTCTAAATTTCCCTCTAAATTCATTTTCAAAGAATTTATCACTAGTATGTAGAGTGAACTACATATTGCTTTGCATATTGATGTAGCTTTCTGAAGTGATGGACAATAGAGATAAATGGAAAATGCAAACATTTATTGTTAAGATGTCTGTGTTTTCGTTTGGTGGTTTTTGTTGATTTTGATTTTTTAAATTGCAAATCTGAACGAAAGGTCAGCTCATTGACCACATTGTCTTCCATGGGGTTTCCAGACTTTTTAACAACTGATGTGGAATTTTTTAATTTGTTGGAAATACCTGCAGTGAATGACAATAGATTGTGGCCTAAGCTGCAAGGTTACCAGGCTGCCTGAGAGCACCAGGAACCAATTAACCCAGGAGCTGGGAACCTAAAACAAACTGACACCTAGGGCTTGCTTTGGAATTTCTTGCTAAGACACTGACAGTTGACTTGTTTGGAATTTACTGCTAAAAGGGCACTCAGTCACCATCTCTGAAACCCAGTTAATTAATCCCTGTCGGAAGAGCTTTACCCTGAATGCCTAATGTCTAGTTATACTGACCTTTAAAGTTACACTTGTAGCTGAGATATCTACCTAAGAGCACTCTCTCTGCTGAATGCTGGGTTTCAAAAATAGGCACAGCAGGGTTCTTGTCCTGTCTTCCTTTTGTTCAGGACTGTCATACTTGTCCTGCTTTTATTCAAAACTTTTCATCTAGCTATAGTGCAGACACAGCTATGGCTGAGAACACTTACGTTTTTCATGTTCCCTATGGCCTCTTGCAGACATAGCTGGTACCTTCTCCAAGGACTTCCCTGTGCTTATAATTGCATTGTCACCCTTAAAAAGCTTTTTCTGGGTGAAATGAATTTCTCACCGCTCACAAAACTTTCCCTGTTATAACAGTTTATAGCTCTAGTCTCATAAAACTGATTCACAAGGCATGCATATAAACAGATCTGTAATTTCTGATTTGCTTTTAGTTTTTAGTACAGACCATTTGTAAGATATAAACGTGAGGTTTGGTTTTAAGAGTGGATCATCCAAACATCTCTCTACCTTTTGTCAGACATGGCATTACACAGCTGGGCAATTGGTAAGCAGCAAGTCAGGCCTCTCAGCAGCCCACATATAAACAAGCTGTCACAAATCTGGCAAAAAAGGCTACCAGGCTTTCTGTATCTGCAGCTACTCGGGCATTAAAACCTCTCACAAGGCAGCTTCCTGTGCTCTGGAGTTCAGAGTTTGCTTCTGCAGGCTACTACCACCTGTGCAGCTGCTGAGCCAAGTGGTATGGCTGGGAGCTGTGAGAGTGGGCAGATCAGTTCTTCAGCAGCATCCTGCTGCCTGTCCTGTTTGCCAGGGAATGGGAAACACTATAAACACCATAAAAGAAGTTGTTGGGAAACCATGAAGTCAAGGAGCTTCACTTTTCAGGACTGTTTCTAGCACGAGGACAAGGAGTCACTCAGCATTGCCTCAAAAATTGGAAATCACCTTGTTCCAGCTTTGCTGAATCAGAATTCACAGAGGAAAGCTGTTAGGTCAGAAGATTTTTCCACCTAATATCATGAGCAGAACTGTAAAAGCAGCACCCATTGCAGGAGGAGATTTTGAAAAGGTCATTGACTAAGTATTCATTTTCCATTGAGGATTACAAGCATATTTCAAGGGCTGAATGATGCCCAAGTGCTAAATCGTCTTTGGAAAGTTACATTTTTTTGTCTATATGGCCTACCCTGAATGGATGAAAATCTGCTGCCTAAGATTGCCTTTTGGAAAATAATCCCCACATGTGGTTTTTACAATTTGTACTATAAGTTAAAGTTAGCTTTTATTTTTTTTCCTCTCTTTTTTTCCCTGTAACACTTTAAAATTCTTGAATTACAGTATTTTAAGAAAATAATTTTATGTTATTCTGATTTATATGCAGGCAATACAGAAAAATCACCACTTTAAAATACAATTTCACTTTTCTAGAGGCTTAGATCTGACACTGTCCATCAGAAAATGTGGACTGTCTGCAAAGGCACTAGAGTCACCCAGTCATCTGTCTGCACAATGAAAAAAAATAGAGAGATATTTTATGGGTATTTCAAAAACACACTTTACAACTAAACAAGAAAAGTGCACTTCAAAATCCAATAACATTAGAAATGCCATTTTACAATTTCATCAAGGACAATAATTGTTTCTTAAATGGAGACAGAAAGCAGAAAATAGAAAAATTGTTTCAACTGAAAAGAAAAAAAAGGAACACATTGTGTTTGTGCTCTAACTTGCAGGCACTCTTCCTGGAATGCACACATAAATGGGGAAAAAGGAATAAAAATAAAAGAATCCAGAAAAATTTGGCTTTACCTTTAGTATTTTACCCTACTGTATCATGATAATATATAACTAAATCTAAACAAATATTGCTAGTGCTAGAGAATATAAATCAAAGAACAAGGGTGACAAGAGGTTGGTCATACCTCCCCTTTGCCTCCTGTGCATCCTTTGATAACAAACAAACTGGTGCTTTGTATTGTGCTGTATATCATCACACTTCCTTGACTATTTCAGCCAAAATAAGAGGAATCAGCAAATCTGATTAATCAAATATTGAAAAGGAAAACAATATAATTCTGTTTTCCTTATTGGATGGCAGAGTTTGCACTTATCTCTGCCTTTTTCTGTATTCAGTTATTGATACCAAATCAATGAGATGAGACACAAGTGATTATCTGCCATTTTGTATTGGACGTCTCTATTCAAAAGCAATAAATGATCTGAAGGCTTTTGCAGTGATAGAAATACATATTAAGCATTATTATATTATACTATAGCATATAGCACATTTTAATTATGGTTAGAATTAAAATTTTTGAAGCATTAATTTCACCCTAGATATTTAAGTAGTTATTTGAGCTATTGTTACTGCAAATGAGATTGTGCTAGGTGCTAGACAAATGCATTGCTTGGTATAGATAGATCTTTAGCGGTGTGGTAGAAAAATTGTAGTTGCTGAAGGACTTTTCACTGACTCCAAATGTTTTATGTGAAGCCTTTTGTTACTGTACAATTCTTGTACAGATACTGAACTGTACTATAGGAAGCACTCCCAGAGCACTCCCAGCTAGGGAGGAGCAGGGCATGAAAGAGGCATTTTCACCTTGTTACTCTAGAGGTGCAGAGTTTGTTCTCAATTGCCTTACAAAATATTGGAAAAAATCCCAACCCAAAGCTCAGTCAATATTTAGTTTATTTCATATTGCAATGTCTGGGCTGTCTACCCAAACCCAAATAACAGAAGGGATGCATTTGAGCTGTATATCATGTTTCTGAAGAAGAGAAAGCAAAGTGGTGTGAAAGTTGAACATTTAGAAGCTTTAAAGGGTTATTCTGAAGTGGAGGGTAGAAGCAAGAGGAGGATAAAGATTGTAAATCCCTTGAGACAGGTTTATAAAATCATCCACAGGCAGTTCTTTATGAAATCCCTCAAACAAACCAATATTCTCTGTCTTATGCACTTTCTCAGAAAAGCACGTTTTCCAATATCTGTGTCCTTACAAATATTTTTATGCTTTTGTAGCCACTGCAGTAGCTCCAGTGCAGTACAAAAATCAAATGATCTGCACTACTGTTAGTTCCTTATATGGCGGAAAAATTTTATTCCCAAAATGATAAAAAGAAACAAGAAGGTGGAGTTTTTAAAGAAAATGCTATATGATTTGATCAGAATCATGCATTTATCAGAAGAAAACAACCACCTTTGTCTGATGTAATGCATGACAGAAGCTGTAAAAGGGATGAGTCTGGAATGGGCTAGTCATAGTTGGAGAGAAGTGTCCATTTGGTGGAATGCTCTTTAGGCAACAACAATGTGCAGATAGAGAAATATTTTCCATATGTTTTTGTGATTTTTTTTCTCCTACAAGTAGAGCTGTCAGTGGTTCAATTAGTAGCTCATAGGCCTTAGCATTGTGAACATCTCTACTTGGTGCTTATAGCAAGCACTTATTACAGGAAAAGAATTTATTTGTAATTGTTTATAAATTGCAAACTTCTGCTCAGTAGGCAAATGTAAAGTAGCTGGCACATCTTTTCATCCTTGACTCTGTATAGGATGGTGAATGTTTCTGTGTTTAGCAGAAAGATTTGTCTCATCTGAAACTGAAATTCATAGATGTTTTACTATGTTGGTCTTGGCATGTGAAAGGACCAGTCTTGATGCTAACTTAGAAAAAAGTAATCTAAATGTTGGTCCTCTAAAAAATTTCATTTGGTATCCCTCTTCAAATCAAGTTTTTCTTTGGATGTATGTGTGTGTGTGTGTGTGTGTAGGCCCGTGCGCGCATTTTTCTTGAATATGCAGTAAATGTGAGAACTTTTACAGTTTGGAAAAGACAGAAGGTCCAAGATAAGGTTCCTGAGGAATCATCATCTTTTCTAGGTAGAGCTGCTTTGAGTACTCCAATAATATTTTTGCCACAAAGAAATGTTTGGCAAATGACTTTTTAATAGGTGTCATGATGAATAGGTGGGTAAACACTATGCTGTTAAGGTTTTTTGAAACAGTAATAGTTTATGGTGTATCATCGTGTATATTGCAGTGTTACAAATTTCATAGATTTAAGATTGATTAATATTGAGCTCAACACCTTCATCTATTATAAATAACAATCTTTTGATTTTAACCACATCTACAGATGTTTGTATAATTGCCACAAAATAAGGAACAATGAGATACAGAAAAGCATTCAAAGCTGAAATATGGATAATAATAATAGGAAATTGAATCTTAAATAATTTGAATTTTAATTCATTAGGGACATTATAATGGACTTTTTCTTCAGAAACAGGATAGGTTAAAAGGAAAACAAGATTAAAAGTTGTCTGAGCTGGCTGCATCCATCAATAGTAAATTTCTGCTAATACTTAAAGATAATAAGCTACACCTATCCAGGATGGAAGTGAAATTCTCATTGAAAGTATTACTGACTTCCATATGTTTATATACTGGCTGAGTTTGATCTTACATAATCCAAACCTATGGGAGAAAAAGCTTAGTGTAGGATTCTGAATCTTTATACTAAACTATATTTTCCAATACAGCACTTTATAAGCTTTCAGTATAATTGTTGTTATTTTACACATATTCTAGGCCATTCATTTTGCTAGCCTTTTTCTGCAGAGTTAAGACATGGTTTTGATTTTTCTAAATGCAAAATAAACACATAATGTCTCTCAACTTCTGTTTAGAAAAACAACTTATACCACAACATCAAGAAATCCATAGAAAAGCTCCCGGGAACAGTGTAACTTGCAAGAACAGGATCAGAAAACACTTACACAAGGTGATAAAGCAGTACTGCAGTGAACAAAAGAATTATTTAACTTCTACAAGGTGAGTTATTTTGAGAGAACTACAAAAACACTGTTATCTAAAGCCACCACAAGATTCAGAAACATTATACTGCATGTGTGGCAGATTTTTTAGGAATCTTCTGGCCCAGATTGTACCAGCTGTGTGATCACAGTTGATTTCTGACAAGCTGAAGCCCTCAGTAAGGACAAGAGCAGTTGACTTGGAAACGTCCCTTGATTCCTCAAAAATGAATATTTTGGCATCATCATCCTGAATTGGAAGGCTATAGTAGACTCCCACAGTGACATCCACATTATTTGTTTGCCCCTTGATTCCCAGCCAGGGGCTCCCAACTGTGCCATGGCCAGCTGTGAGCTCCATACATACTATCCCTTCCATTATGTGCAGTGCCTTGCCTCCCCAGGTTCTGTCCTGTGCATCCCTCCAGAAGAGCCTGTAACAATCTGACAGGCAGCTCTGGTCATAGGACTCATCCCATCAGGTTTCACCTATGCAGGTGATATAAAAAATATGGGACTGGGCCAAGTCTTCAAGCTTGTCTTGTTTGCTCCTTGCCCTGCCTGCATTAGTGTTGAAACATTTCAGGTGTTTCTTTGCAGACACAGCACCTCTTGAAGCAGATTGAAGGATTCCCATTATTGCTCATTTCCTCAAGTTTAAGCACACCATCCCCTTGCTCATCACTGGTAAGCTAGATATTTTCCCTTTCCCCCTCCCAGACTAGTTAATGGCACTCCTCCAGCAAAGTTTTTGTAGCTTAATCTCACGATTGCTGAAATTTTACCATATATTTTCTGTAAGACAAATTTACAAATGAAGATTTCTGTAATGTATAAAAGAATAATTATTTAGGTGAAAAGAAAAAGTTCCTGTGATAACCACTGTCTGCACTGGGAATCAATGTATTTTATTAGAGCTTTCCAAAATCACAAAGAAGAGAAAACTGAATATCATCTTTCTTGCTCAAACCAACAACTAGTCTTTTGCCTTTTCCTAGTTACAACATGGGTTGCATTCTTAAAAGAATCATGACAAGTTCCTGTTCCTAGCTTTTTAGTCTGTAGGGAATTCTAAAAAAATATGCTAATTACTGATTTTTTTTTTTAAGTTCAAATGAATTTGTGTTTACATATAAGACATAAAATTTTAGTAGATTTTTTATAACTGAGAATTATTTAATAACTTTAGAAATGACATGTTTCAAATTATGGAAAGTATAGCCTCTGCTTTAAGTGTTGCTCTTTTCAGTCCCATCAACATTTTACCTATTCCTAAGGTTGTTACAAGAATAAGCTTTTCATTATGCCAAAAAAAATCAATGCAGTCCTTTATAAAATACGTTGTTAAAGTCTATAATTCTATGAATTGAAACCCAAAGTTTTTTTTCCTTAGAATGTGAAAGTTGTCACATAATTTTAAATCTAGATGTGATGACTCACCCAAATCCTAACCCCAATTACAGCTTTGACTTTAATGTTATTGTCAGTCTCACCACAAAGCTGATGTAGCAGCTCATGTTTTGGGAAGAGAGTGTTTTCATGCTTTCTGCAATGAAACAGATTAAAGTGTTCAAATATGTCTCTGTGTGGGGGCTAAAGCAATTCATGTTACACTATTGCTCATCCATGCTGGGCATTATTACAAATGTGGAAAGAGAAAGTTACCTGTCTTTGACTAAATTCCTAATATTTTCATTTAGTGTCCATGGAAAATAGGTAGCTCAGAGACAGACTGTCATGGTACAAATATGCCGATACTTCTTTCTGTGTTAAAGAAACATAAATTTGAGTTTTCAGAGAAATAATATTTTTACCAGAAATTTGTCTCTCTGGGCCAAGTACTGTCAGAATTAAGAAGAGTATTCCTATTGCATGGAAGAATGAATTATCAACTATTTCACAGGGCTGTGAAACAATGCAAGAGCTCTTGAGCTTGATCAAAACAAAGGTGTCTAATATAATTTATTTGCAATCATTCCATCTCTACAGGTTTCAGAAGTAAAACTGCTCTCAATTTCAGTCAGTTATTCAAGTGTTGTTGAGAGAACACTCCCTAGAAATGAAAATTGGGCAGAAACTTTAATTAACTCTTTCTATTTTTCATGAGCTATGAGAGTCAGTCAGCTATACAGCATATATAGGGCACAATTTTTACATTGCATATAGCACTAAATTGTTCAAATGTACAACACTTCAGCGCCTCTAGACAGGAGAGAACCTGGCAAGAGGCCAAAGCATCTGAAGGGGCTTTTGCATGTGCTGACCTCCTAAAATAAAAATTGCTCATTGATGCTTCCATTTGTGAGGTATGTGCCTTTCTGACCTGGAGTGTGCACAAGCCCTGGTATGCTCTGCTTGCATGTCCAAAACTTCTCCCCTCTGAAGAATGAGACATGTCAATAATCCAAAACCTGACCAGAGAAGGACTGCAGTAGCTTGAGAAACCTAATCCAGTAAGTGTTTTCCCAATTAGAAAGATGCATCAGCAACTGCCTCACAACCTGTGAGTGATGCAGTGTTGTGGTACAGTCCCACCTACTGGATGTGACTGGTGGAGCTGCAGGATACTGTGCTGCAGCATCTCCTCAGTCAGAAGAAATTGAGCAGAGGCTCAGCATGGAGCAGCAATTTCATTCAAAGTGATCAGAGGCACCACACTTTAGGCAGGCTAGGAAGTTAGATACATTCATGGGTTTATAATTCTATGTTGGTTTGCTCCAGACTGCTTTCCTCCCTTTCTCCTGACAGCTAGTGCATTATTCTCAGCAGGTGGCTAATTTCTTTCCATGCTGCCTATAGGAAACCAAGTAGGTCTCTAAGTTCTCTGGGTTAGGATCAGCTAGTATGCTTTTAGTTCCATATGTGTGATCTGTGCTTCAGAAGTATAGTTCTACCAAAGGTAAAAGGGGTTTTATTTGAAGAGAGAATCTGGAGAGGTTGGTGAAATAAATGCAAAGCAACCTTTTGAATTACGTGTGATGCTGCACGTCTTTCACTGAGCTGTAGAGAACACCACTGCTGAGGTTATCAGTCTGCTGTTTCCACCCACTGAGAGAATATTTAAATTCTGGTGACAGAAAGTGAAATAGATACTGCAATTTCTCTAAGGCTAGTGCTTCTGAAAAAAGAAAAAAAAAAAGAAAGAAGAGAATTTCATAAGGTAGCTAACGTCTCATGCTTTGCATGATGTACAACTGGACAGGTGTTTTGTGAAGAACCCCCAGGGAATGTCTGCTTTGATGTAAACAGGGAGGAGTTTTCATTTAATGAATCACTAGATTGTCAGTGATGCATTATAGCTTGTCACAGATATTATGGAGCAAAAATGAGGTATTACCCTGAGTTCTATACCCCCAAGACTAGAAAATTTGAACCTAGGGATTTGCAAATTTTAACTGTAACCATCAATGACATTTTTTTTAGCTGTAATTAGAACTATTAGGATTTTTGAGCACTATTTCTTTGTAGATTTTGTAACTGCATATAGAAATTAATCTTCTCAATAATAGCCACTCTCTTCTGTCAAAGGCAAAATGTGACAGTACTGAATATCAAGCAATTACTTTGTGAAATAAATACTGTAACATATTACTGTAAAGAAAGATTTGTGAGTTGGTCTCTGAACCCTGATAGATAAAATAGCCCTTAAATATACACTGTTTGTAGTTGTAGGTATACTAGAGAATCAGGCATTTATTAGTGACACTATGAAGCAAGAAACACTTTTGTACCCCTCATCATGCTCAACGAAACATGCCAGTAGAAACTGGTGGAGAAAGATGAGAGAGCCAAGGTCATGACATGTGCTTACCCTTCCTAGCTCAGAGGAGCAGCAAACTGGAGGGGTACTCATATAAGGCATAGAAAATAGTTTTCAACAGTGCTGATTACTGATGCAGAAAAAGTGTGGGGTTGTTGGTGTTTTGGGTTTTTCCCCCATCTTGGCAGTCATTCAGTTCGCTGAGAGATATATATCAGGGGCAGGATAACTTGTCCAAGCTTTGAGGAAGTGGTACTGGCCTTGAACAAATTAGAATTATATATGTGGCTATTTGTAAAGTTTTTTTTGGTTTGGAATTCTTTTATTCCCCCTTCCCCTCAAAAGTCTCTCACTGAGGCCAGTGTGTCAGTCTGGTGTTCACAACTTGGTACATTACCTTGAAATTTAAGGATAAACCTGTTGTAAACCTTTTGCATAGGGTGTTTGTACCACTAGCTATTCATAACATACCCGCTTCCTTTAAATGGTGTATTATTCCTGAATACAATGTATAAAATGAATATGTAAATGAACTTTGAGTTTATTCACTTTTGAGTAGCTGAATCTTTCTTTTGACTGTTCCCAGCTGTTACCACTTTGTGGGAGACATTCAGTAAGGGCTGAAAATACAACTGTGACCTCTGCAAAAAATATTTTTGACCTCGTGAATTTCCAAAATTTAATTCCATTAATTTTAAAGCTAAGATTTAGAGTAGTGAACATCAGGCAATCTGTAGCACTTAATCTACCAGCTCAGCAAAACACCAAATTAATTCAAATTTGAAAAGGCCTTTCCATCTGTAGCAAAATCATGTTCTCAATTGCATATTGAATTAAATAAGAGATAGGGATATTTTTGAAAGCTTGAAATTTATGGTTTCATTAGGTTGAAAAATTAAACCTAAAAATGTGTAAAAATCCACATTAATAATTTAGTTTTAACACATAAATGCAAATGGCTTGGAACTGAACTTCATTTCAGACTGTAAGTAGTAATTACCTAGTGACACTTCATGAGCTTCATTAGAACCCTGCTTTTAATAAAAGTGGGGAGCACTAGGGATCTGCACAAATAAGAGGATTATGGTATTTAATCACCACAAAATGGTAATGATAAAACTTCATTAGATAGGATTTCCAAGTATGAAATCTAAGAAGACAATCAAATATGAGTGAACTAAATGATCATTTTAAAGTATTTTATTTGGTGAGTTCTCTTTTCTTCTGTTCATCAATGGGTTGATTTGTATAAATTATTTTTTTGCTTGAAACAATCATATTCAACAATTAGGAGATGGGAAATTCTTTCTTCCAAAGTGATCTTATACAAGGCCAGTCTACAATTTGGTTTAGTTATTCATTAGTATTTTAGTATTTGTTATCCATCATTTGTGATATCTAATAACTACTTCTGTACAAAATTATTTCTGGTCCATTTCTAGCCTATTATCCACAAGATACATGTTCATATACAAATATACATGAAAATTTATATTATGGTGGAAGTAACAATACAGAAGACTCCTCTTGACCAGCATTTTTCATTGGTTTGAATTAGTATTAAAAAGACATAAGGAAGCACATGAAAGAGGGTTTTAGGGTGTATGCACGCTGTCTGTAGAGATGAAGACAATGGAAATATAAAGTTAAAATGATAATGAAAAGAGAAAGACCTCTTTCTACCTCTGCCAAGCAGATTTTGAATAAGAGAAATCTCTTCTGCTATTCAAGATTGTAATTCCAGTAAGTAAAATGATTACATCATTTTCTATACTTTCTTTTCTGTCTTACACCAGTGAACTCAGCTTCTATATTTTTGCTGGTGTTTTATTTGCAATCACTCCTAAATATGTTGCAAATACTCTGCCTGTATGTGTGTGAGGGAAATTCTTCAAATGACAGTTTTGTGAGCTTGTCTAGAATCCACCAGAGTATTCGGGACCTCTACTGTGATATTTTATTCAGGTAGAAAAAATCTACATCTACAATTCTTACAAAGCACCGAGGCCTTAACTTTTTTTCTCTCTTTGTTTTATGCCCTCCTCATGTTCTCATACGCTGTCTTTTTGTTTACAGCATAAAATTTTACCGAATGTCATTCCATTGCTTTGGCGGTTGGCTGTGTCTCACGTGATATCCTCACCACTGCAGCTTTATCATCTGTGAGTTTATAACTATGCCAAGTGCTACTCTTCTGGAGTCCTCTGTCATCTGCTCATATGCACATCCAAATGTTCTGTTCTTTTTATCTAGTTGTGAAACGTTAATGCTTGTACAAATTGGAAGGTTCACTAAAGAGAGGTGCTTAAACAGTTTGGGTAACTTCATAAATGGCCTACACAAGTGTATGTAATTATTGCACGTCAGCAGTTGCATTTTTAATCACCCCAAATGTCGAATTGCATGTTTTAAACCTGCTGATCTTTACGTTAATTTGATAACTGAGGGCTCTTTCAGAAGAAAATGAGTTTAAAATTTCATCTTTCAAGCACAGGTTTACAGTTGAAAAATGCCCAAGCGGTATTCAAGATTGAGGATGATTCTTGGAGAATGCTTATTCTGGTTGGGCAGATGGAATTTTACAATTTCATATATTTTATCATTAAAAGCCACAATTTTAAGTCATTATGCTACTGCATCAATATGCAACCTAGATGGTCTCAGCTATAATATGTTTATGAATCTGTTTTACCTTCTATACTGTTTCCTCTTTTACACCACGAGTTACACTGCTTTTGGTATTCTGAAATTCTTTTTTTTTCTCTTATGCTGTGTAACAGCTCTTATACCATGTGGATCTTAACCAGTGCATTCAATTTAAAATGCAGTAATTTACCCAGCAGTCATTACATCACGCAGTTATAGCCTTAAGAAAGCATTAGTGATACTGTTTTTCTCATTAAATTTCTCCTAAAGACATTTTAGAACATGTGGATTTCTTTCATCACAGTTGCCACTTCATTGCAATAAAAAAGCCTTTGCTCTTCTATAGTTTTTATATAACTTGTTCTGTAGTTTCTCATTAACCTGTTTTTCCCAGAAAGGTTATAATCCCTTTCAGTCCTATTGTGTCTAATTCACAAATTTCTCAGAAAGACATTTCTGTGGTAATCAAATTCTTCATACTTAGACCTGAAGAAAAGTAACATTGAGGTCAAAATGCTTAGGTCTGTGCTGTTTCATCAGCAACTGATCTCAGAAATAAGATATTTTAATATAATTCAATAGCAAATTGGATAGATCACAGAAGAGTTTGGGTTGAAAGGGACCTTTAAAATTCATCTAGAACTATCCCCCTGCAATGAGCAGGGACATCTTTAACTAGATCAGGTTGCTCAGAGCCCCCATTCAGCCTGACTTTGAATGTTTCCAGGGCGAAGACATCTATCACCTCTCTGGTCAAACTGTGCCGGTGTTTCAGCATCCTCATTGTAAAACTTTTTCTCCTTAAATGTAGCCTGAATCTACCCTGCTTTAATTTAAAACTATTGCACCTTTTCCTGTTGCATAAGACTCTGCAGAAAAGTTTCTGCCCATCTCTTTTATGAGCCCCCTTCAGAGGCTGTAAAGCTGTAATAAGGTCTTCCTGGAACTTTCTCTTCTCTCTCAGCCTTTCCTCATAGGAGAGGTGCTCCATCCCTCTAATCATCTTGATGGTCCTCCCCTGGACTGGCTACAAGAGATCCATGTCCTTCCTGTGCTGGGACCCCATAGCTGGATGCAGCCCTGCAGGTGGGGTCTCTCAAGGGCAGAGCAGAGAGGCCGAATCCCCTCCCTAGCCCTGCTGCCCAAACTGCTTTGGATGCAGCCCAGGGAGCAGCTGGCTTTCTGGCAGCAGGATCCTTCTAGAGCATGCATATCCCTTTTCAAACGCTTCAATAATTCTTAAAATCTTCAAGATCAGACTGTAAAAAAATTTAATGTCGATCTCAAATTATTTTGATTTCCTTGAAATCTTTCCTAATGTAATAAAATGTTTACAAGTAGTGCTTACACTGAAAGGAAGTGGAAAACTCTCACTATGGCACAAAGTAATTCTAATGTCTTTGTCTTCTTTGACATTACTGTGGTCTGTAGGTGAATTCAAGCTCATTTACGGCTGCAAGACTTTGGAGGACTGTCCCTAAAATCTGAACCTGTCCATCATAAGAATTTTTTCTATTTAAGAAGCAATGCCTCCAGGCTTTCAAAAAAAATACAGCTGTTTCATTTTCCAGCCATCTGTCTAGACTGAAATACAAAAAAGTTACACAGCTTACAGCATCTGCATCATTTAGCACTGGAGCTGTTAATGACTGAAGGTCAAAGTGAAAAAAACCTCAAAACTTAAAGCCTTTCTGGTTATAAATGACTGTTTAGTTGGAGTCAAAACCTATAATGTTGACACTTATGTAATAAAATAGTTTATTAATATTAATGTTTTTGGAAATTACTGGTCTTTTCATGTTTGAAGTATGAATGTTCAGAAAATAATATGGAACTCTCAGGACTGACCCTGGAGCTGTTTGAAAACAAAAAAGCTAAGTTCATTTAATAATTAATCCCCAGCAAATAAATAATTAAAAAGAAAGATAAAGGGGCACAGTTGTGTATTATCTATAATGAACACCTGTGATCCTTTGTAATCTTTAGTTGCATCTGACAGCTATTCTCAAAATAGCCGACACACAATCTTTCCGAGCTTGCAGTCAGATGCGTTGTTCCAGCTGCAGCTCAGCTGGTTGAAAAAGTTGGTTCATAGCTTCCTCTATGACATCATCATCTGTGAGAATTATCACCACCAGGGAGAGTTATCACGACTTATTTGCCAACCTAGGAGCACACTTGCTCACTACCAATTTGCTTCTATAAAATTACCTGGGTTAGAAAACACCCCTACTCTTAGCCTATGCTTATTCCGAGTGCTGATACCCAGGTTAAGCCACTAGATCTCTGGGAGTGTTAATGGGAAGAGAAGGAAAGAGTGACAAGGGGTGGAGAACAGTACAGTCTTAACACAGTGGTGCTGCAGCCTAAAAACACACATTAAATTATTGTGTTATATTATCCCAAGGATATTCTTGTACTGTGCTTTCCCCTTACCTAAGCACAGTAGTGTCAGCTGGATCACGAAATGCCCAGTTAGTAAAATAACTTGTGAATGAATTGCTTGCATAAGATTTATTCTAACATTCTGTTCCTTCACTTGCATTTTGGTAGTCAAGGAAAGGATGACCACTATCCCACCCTCCACCAAAAAAAAAGATAAAAGAGTCTGATGCTTGAAATGGCTACCTAGCAACAGAGACTAGATAGGAATAAAGGAGTAAAGGAATAAAGGAGGTATTTATTTGAAAGGCCTTCAGATGTACACTCTGGGCTCCAGAGGGTCCTGCCTCAGTGGATCCCAAAATGGATGACAGGTCATGGGTTCTTCACACTTTTATATCAGCATAAATTCACCAACCAAAACCCAGCCAAGGATGGAATTTTCCCAAGCTTGCCTCCCCTCCCCAAGATGATGGTTTACAGTTTGTGGGCTTAGGATGATCTGGGTGCCCTTGGAGAGCAAGTTAGAGAGGTTTTGTTATGTCTGTTTTGGCATAAGAGAACAGCAGCTTACAAGCCACAAGACACTTCAGAGTTACACCAGCAGTACAGGATTTGAAAAAATTTAAAAGTTAAAAGTTAAAGTCAGATGCATGCAATCACTTTGGATGGCTGGCATATCTGATCAGAGTGATACAGCTGATTTGGATTGCTGCTGAGGAACAAGAAGAAGGTAGAGGAGACATGCAAATTCAATATTTGTAATTAATGACAGTGTACAAATAATTTTAGACATGAATTGAAATATGTTCTTGTATGCCCCAGTAGTAATATAAATCTGTTGAAGCTCTGGGCTAGGAAATATTATTCTATAGATGATATAGCAGAGGGTAGCGTTTTATATTTTTTAATAAATCTCCAAAATTAAGAAACACCAGACAAAATTTATATTGATTTTAAGATGTGAATGTGACATTTTTTAGCTCATTTAACCCTATTAATGTAACCGATGTTACCAGGATATTCCTCAGATTGCAGTGATATAAACACACTCAGAGTGTAAATCAAGAGAAGATTTAAACATATTGCCCTTTAGAGCTACCAACTTCTGGCATAAAAGAATTTTGCTTACTTTGGAAAGACTTAATTCTATATTTTCAAACAGTTAAAATGCCATCCAGCCTAACACATTTTTCTTGGAATTATCACAAAAATTAATTCCGTTCAATTTTCTTTTTTTAATTCTACTACCTGTGGCAATTTATTTCTAAAAGAATGTAAGCAGTACCATAAAATGAAAATTCTTGTGATTAATTGTCCCTAGAATGACCCTTGGCATAATAAATATGTAAATGGATATTTCTTCAGTATGATGGCCTTTATTCAATATTACAAAAATAATAAGATAAAGTAAAGATCAGTTTAAACTTATATTAGTAGAAAACAAGCAAGCTGTAATGCTTTAATTTGGAAAAGGCAGTGCAATTAAAACCAGACAGCTGTTGTGGAAACCTTAAGGTTTAATGGGAAAAGTTATAAATCATGATTTATAGTGAGAGAATGCAATTTTTTGGAATGGCTCAAGCCTGAATTAAACCTGTTCCAAAAGTGCACTTTATAAGTTTTTTATATAGCTTTACATGATCTGCAAAATGTCACTTAAATGGTAGCCAGGGATATAATTTGTGCTTCCCATGAGAAAACAGAAACAAAGTTAAAACTAAAGAGAATGTAACGCAAGTGCATGTTCCAGTCATCAATTCGTCCTCACAAGATCTCTATAAAGTCTCTTTTTAGCACAGTTTGGTTTTTTTTTACACTAGCATTGGACATTTCATGATAATTCTGGAGTCTTTGACCTTCATGGGGTCATAGATCTAGGGTCCAATCTGTACCCCATAATAGCAAATGACAGAAGAGCGTTATTTCAGAGTTCATCTTCAGAGTGAGAATGTACATGAAGGCAGAGAAATGTTAGTGTGGGGGAAAGCACTCTGTTTAGCAGCACAGATTTACATTACTCATGGCCCCTCCTCTGCTGACAGGGTTGAGTAGCAAGTAGATGTTAGATAACATGACTGAAACTACGAACGTGTTAATGACTGAATAGGTTAATGATGGCCCATTGCACCAATTTTATACAGGGACAAATCATAGGGACAGATCATCAATATCTGACCTTGCCACATAGCAGAGGAATGTTAAATTGTTAATGGAATGTCAATGGATAGGACAATCTTGGGCAATAACCTCTAAGCTTGTCATGAAATGGTAGAAGCAGAACGTTTACAGGATTTTATTTCCTGATGCTTTCAGCATCCTGTTGATTGGCAGTGTGTCTTCATTCCTGGAAGGCCCGAGATATAGGTCTTCAACACCTCCTTTTTCTTCCACTTTGCTGCAGTAAGAAATATATTCAAAAATGTCACAGAGATTGATTTCTTTTAGGTATGCCAGAAATGGTGATAGCCAGCAGAGGAGACTGAGATTGGTACCTATATCTTCTTCAGTTGCAGGTGGCCTCACAGAAGATAAGCTATTCCTCAAAAGGGGAGCTTACACAAGTAAGAAAATATCCATTCTATTGCAAATTATTGTTTAAATCAAAAGCAAGCTGCATATTGTTTCCAGAGTCAGTTGTCTGTGTCAAAATCTGATTGAACAAGCCTATTGTGGGATTTATTTTGATGCTGACAGACATGCAGTATTAGCAGAGGTGCTACAGACAGGAGCACAAGGCACATGGGTGCTGCCATTTTCAGAGTTATTGGCATTCCAGGAACTGAGAAACCACAGAAAATAATTCAAAATATGTGAACACATAAAAATGATTCAAATTCAGGAAATTATTTAAACAAGCAAGCAACAGAAATAAAAAGCAGAGACCAACTATTGAGCAGCCTATCCAATTTCCTAATCTGTTTTCATAGCCTATTAGCCCTGTAAATCCACAGTAGGAGACAAACAGACACACACATTTTAAAATTTAGTTACACTAGGTTAGAACTGTAGTATTCCCCAAAATGGATAAACCCAGAAATGTTACAGATTTTATCCTCATTTTCTGAGTTGTAAAATATAAGCATGGAAAGATGCTGTTTAACTACTGTTTAGTAATTTTAGGAAATTGAAACATTCTGGTTATGTTTAGAAAAATGAGATTGTTGATTGCTCAAATGAAAATTCAAGTCTTCATTTAGAAATGATTTTCAGATCCATGGGTGAGGGGAACCTGTGTGTGGAAGTATACGTGCACATATATATACACCAGAAAGTTATATTTAAGAAAGAAAAATGGCTCATTTTTTTTCACTTTTGTACAAACCTAATATTTGAATCACCTTTTGTGTGGATTCTGCGTTTCTTGCAGCACATTGTGGTGGTTTGGTCCTGGATAACAGTCAAACACCTACCTGGCTGTTTGCTCCCCTCAACAGGGTGGAGAGGACAAAAGAGGGAGAAGATTAGGGAGAAAGTTCATGAGTCAGGATGAAGGCAAGGAGATTGCTTACCTTGAAGCAAAACAGACTCAACTGGAATAAACAATGTGGTTTTCTAATTTAAATAGGCATTTATTAATTTGGGTAGTGGAAAACAGAAAGACAAATGTTAAAGCAATGTCTTTCCCATGCTCTGCATGATTCTTTCATTTCTGACTCTTCTAACCCTGCTCCAAGCAGTGCAGGAGTTTACAGTCAGTACATGGCAGCTTCTTTGCTCCTCTGTACTGCTCTTTCCTCCTCACTCATCTGTGCTCTACCGTGGACCCTTCACAAGCTGCAGGGGAGATATCTGTTCTTCCATGTAGCTCCTTCTTCTCTGACTTCAGTTTTCTCTCTGTTGTTTCTCACTCTTTTTGTCCCCTTCTCCTCTCTCTGTCTGGCATTTTATGAATTTTTTAAAGTATGTTTTCATGGAGGTGTCATCAGCTTGGCTGATGTGTTCACTTGTGTCTTGTTGTGGGCCCATTGGAGCTGATTGCACCTGATTGTGTCTGGCATTGAGCAACCCATGGCTTCTCCCACAGAGGCCCCCTACAGCCCCATCTGGCTACCACCTTGCCAAAAGCTGGAAGATTTGGTAAAATTTTAATCTAGTAGGAAATACAGTTACTTTTCAAATTTTTTTGTTTCTCTGATATATGTCACAAGAGACCACTAGCTCTGAATTGAGCATGAAAGTTGAAACTGTAAAATCATTGGTTAAAAAAATACATGGTCCAGAATATCAGCTGCATTGCTAAGTCTTTGCTTTCAGAGAACAAAATTTATTTTATTCCTTAGCACTGCTAATTTAAATTGCCATATCCCCTCTCCTCACCAAAATAATCCTGAAATCTAGCACTGATTATGAAGAAAAAGTGTATCACCTCTGGAAAACTTAACCTTAAAGCTTCTAATTTTCAATAACTGAGATGCAAATAACCAGTTACTTTTATTGCACTTCTCAGACTTTAACACCCTTTAAAAATGCTGTTATAAACATCAGTTGTTTATGATCTCACAGTTGTAAGACAATGCTATTTGCAGCCTGACAGGTATTTAATCTCTGGTGACTGCAAGATAGGTCGTTTATCTCTGCCTGAAAGCTCTTTGGTAGTATTTTGTATTTCCTGCCATTAGCAGTGAAGCTGTAGGTCTAGTCACATCCTTTTTGGCATAGAAGTCTGTTTTAGTTCACCTTTGCAGCAGCTATTAGAATAAAAAATATCTTGGATTTTAGTCAGTGCACTAAGAAATTTGTAAGGATTAGTAATCACAGTTCTGGCATGCTAGTAAGAGAAACAAAAAGACTGAAAGACTGGGTGTTTGACCTTTTATGACAGGAACTTGCAAATCATACTGTTACAAGCTTTGCTTGTCTACAGCTTCAAAGTAAATAGCTACAAAATGTTCTGCTATAATGTTGAACTATTTAAAAAAATTAGTGAAGAGAGATTCAGCTGCCGACAAAAGAAAAAATACTTCACACAGAGGGCATAGAGAAAAGCAATGTGCAGAAAAGAAACAACCAGAGAGGAAAGCTAATGCAGGAAATAAGAAGAGTGTTTTATGTGCTGGATATGATAAAGGCTGGACAAAGCAAATTAAACACCTTCACTCGAGTAGCCTACTTTTTAATGAACTACAAAGCTGTCAACAAAAGAGAAAATGTCACCAAATGTCAGCAACAGAATAAGCACAATATAAATGAGAACATATTCCTTGAGATAAAAGCTGCATAAACTCCATGAAACTTTCCCAATCAAGTTCTAAAAGAAGAAGGAAATATCCTTGCAGAGCAAATGTCAATGCTAATAGACAGACAAATACAAATCAACACTATTGGGACAGAATGAAAAGTAAATTTCTCTCAAGCGACATCAAACTACAGATTGACCTTAATGAATTGCCTTGTACAGGAACCACTAATTTTAAAGGAAAAAAAAAAGTGAAATAGAACACAAGACATTGAGTTGTTTTATGAAAAATTAGATTCTGTGGTAGTGTCTGAGTTCTGTATAGTGCAACTTCGGTACTTAGTAGGCTTCTCTTCTTGTACTGTAAAGAAATGATGCCATTTGCATTTTCCCTGCAGTTAGATGCTTTAGTTCTTTGACACCGAAGAGTAAGTTCAGTCCCTTAAGAGAGAAAACATCTTGGGCTCAGGTACCTGGAGAGAATGAACCTTGTTTTCCATTTTCCACTGCCTAAAGAAGATTTTCACCCTGATCTATTTTTTCTAAACACTCCTCTCACATGATTTGGGGGAAGTGTCCTCATTACCATCTCCCAACATTTTTGTCCTTTGTACAAAATCAAGACCTATTAGTACAGTCTATGAAATATTCATAATCTATTTTGGGAAATCAACCTATATAGTTTTGGATTTTACTTATACTATATATACTGTATACAATAGAGAGAAGGAAGAAAGATGTAGGTAAAGGGGAATTTGGT
>VZTN01001849.1:10131-40094 GCA_013400515.1 Erpornis zantholeuca | reverse complement strand
TAAGAAAAAAGAAAGAGAAGTAGAGGAAGTAATAGCCAAGAGCCTTGCATGAATGTAAGTCTTGAAATAGGAAGTATCTGTATTTTCCTGGCAGTCATTACAGCAGGAGTAACTAACCTAAAATTTCATCACTGCTTGTACTGTATTTGTCTGGGATAGAATTAATTTTCTTCACAGTAGTCAACATGAAACTATTTTAAGTTTATGATTAAAATGGACACTTATATTTTAGTTACTGTAAACGGTGCTTACCATGATATTCCATGCACTTGAAAAAGTGTATGTCTCCTCCTCTTTCCCCTCCTCGACTACTGTATGCTGCAAAAGAAGGGCTCCACTAGGCCCTCTCATACCTGGTGTAGTTCAAAGCCAAAACTGTATATATATGCACACATGCAGGAAATCCCTTAAAAGAAAGGACCCTATGCTCCAGGAAAAAATATCTCAGAAGAAAAAAAAAGCCTGAGCAATGTATGAGGTTCTTTGTTCAAGAAGTAATTTAGTGGATGGAAAAAAAGCCTACATTTCTTCGTAGAAACAGTTGCAACTGATTAGTGTCCTGATTCAGGTATCTCAAGAGATAATAAGACTCACTCATCACTTCCTCTTGATCAGCCTGACACTGGGTTTTCTGATTCCTGTTCATAGACTTTCTCTCTATAAACAGAAGAGTTGAGATGGATCATGTGGGACTGTGAACTTTATGAACTCTATAAGATGACAAAGTACTTAAACCCAAGTCCCTAGCACCTCTCAAATCCCCTCTCCCCAAGCTTTAGGTGTGTACTGATGATGAACAGTGACATCAGAACAGTGAACAAGTGGCCTTCCCATTATTTCCCCTACCTCTGACTGCTGAAAGATCCAATTCTCAAAGACTTATGCTCCATGAGTATAGTCCCACTGAATTCAAGAGCAGAATTTATGTTTGTGTTTATTCAGTATATGGCCCCTTCAGGCTTTTGATCCATGGACAAATGCAGCCAAATAAAAACAACCAGAATCACAGAGGTCCTGCTCTCTATGTCACATTTCCATGGTGTTTTTTGTATTCCAGCTCTCCCATTTTGTTTTATTTCCATTGAAATTACTGGGTAATTCAGGCCTGTTATTCATTGTGAGATTAGTGTGGACATTCAGACTCGGATCAACAAAGAACTCACCTAAGGATATAGGGAAGGTTATGAGCTCTAAGGGTCTTGTTCACTGGATGGGAGGAATGTTAGCTGGTGCTACAGTAATTAATGGTTAAATTACCCTTGGGTAGTAGGTAGTAGGTAGCATAACTTTACAATCTGGTAGCTTTAAATTTCACGACTAATTGTAGCAGTGGGAGATAGAATGCAGGTTGAAGACATAATGAAATTACCATAGGGAGGAACAGACTAATGAACTGAAGTCCAACAAAAGTTATGGCTACATTACTGTTAACTTGAAAATCTGTAAATAACAACTTTGAAAACCATTGAGGGCACTAGACAATGGGTTTTATGTGTATATAAGTATGAAATGTGGATTGGGAGGAATAATTGAGTTTGCTAGATTGTCAAGTATGTACTTGGAAAAAAATCACTTGGTCATCATTTAATCTTCTATGCACACCTTTTTCATCTTATTTGCATTTTTAATGCAAACCTCCACAGAATATCTCTTCAATCATACTGAATTGGTTTGTGTCAAGTAGTTAATGCATGTAAAACTTTGCAAGTCTTTTAATTCTTCAGCAAAAAACTTTGAGGAAAGCCTAATAAACTATGTTTAGTTGGAACTTGGAATTTCAAAGTCAAACTTTCCCGGTTTTATTAAGAATTCTGAAATTACGGTTTCGTGAATAGTAATTCTAAACCAACTTTTTAATGATGTGGACTGTTTTAAATCAAATTATTTTCAGTTAATAAAATATAAACTAGTGAATCCATGGAAATGTGGCTGAAAACCGATCCCTATGGATGTCTTTTCTTCCAGGTATTTTAATAGAAATTTGTAGGTTTATTTTTAAAGTCTCTGTTCTGTGGAAATGTAATCTGAAAATCAGGTATGTTGCTTTACTTGCTGCAGAAGTTTGAAAGAACCGCATTTGACCTCCCAAAGGAGGCCACAGCCTGTACTTGTTGTAGAAGTTTAAATGTATTTGATGAGACTCTACCTCTATAACATCATCTTCCTATGTATTGTGAGCTTTTTTTTATGAATTATCACTTGAATCAGCTACATCAGCTATATCAGTCTCACCTATATCAACAATATTATTTTCTGCTTTACACAGATCTGGGTATTATCTAGCCTGTGAATTGTTTCAATAGTGGAAATTCCATTAGTTTACTGGTAAACCTGCACCATCAGATCAGTCCTTCTAATCTAAATTATTTCTTAATATCCTGCCTTTTCTACTGTGAGACCTGTTTATTCTTGTCCTGTATGTGACTGTAATGCAGGAATAACTTTTCCCTTTATTCCACAGCTTTTAACATAATTAAAATCTATCCCACATCCACTTTCAGTTTTGTCTTTACATTAAAAAGATGTCCAGTCTTTCCATGTTTCCTGTTCCTCTGACCACCTATTGATGATCTCTCTGAGCTGTATCCAATTAATTCCCATCTTTCTTGGACTGCAGAAACCAAGGCTACTCAATTCATGAAGGCTGTGCCCCTGATAATTAGAGCAGGGAACGGGTGCTTAGGCTCAGGTCTGCTACCTAGGCTGTTCTTTTGCACCCTGTCCTCTTTGTCACGTATCTATTTGCCTGCTGTTGGACATCTGTAATGTCTTGCACCAGTTTCCAGTTTTTCACCTGTACATTGTCCTTCACTTTAGTGCCGTCTCCCTTACCTTAGTGCAGGTTCACTAAGCATCCTCTGCCCCACTGTCCATGTCATTAATGAAGTCGTTGAATAGATCCTAACTAAGTATAGGCTTCTGTATATCACCCCAAGCCTTCTGAATTTCATTATGCTAACTGCTCTCTGGCTACAGTTATCTATGACTATCCAAGTTGTTTTGCACCTACCATCTAGCAGTTAAATCAACTCACCTTTTCTGGCTTCTTATGAGCCTATATTATGACATTGAAGTATCTGATCTGTATTGCCTCTGCAGGGTATTTGTAAATGGTTTGCTCAGATTTTTCTCAGAACCAAGCACAAGCTGGTTATATATCTTTAGTTCCATTTTGTCTGCTTTTTAGGTTTTTTTTCCTATATTTACTACATTTACTAACACTATTTTTATTAATTTACACTCTTTGGGTGTTTAACTCCTCCTTGATGATTTCACAAAGAGAGTGATTGTATGAGTTTTCAGATCATCCTTCAGGAAGAAGTCCATCAAATCCCAAGGTTTTGAAAATATGTCATGTAGACTTTACCTTGTAAACTTTCCCTTCCCTTTTCTGGGCTGACACCATACTACTTTCTTTGTTAGCTGTAATTAGTATCAGGTGCTTCCATTTAACTGTTTTTATGAAGACTGATGCAAAAATGTGAGACAAACATTTCGGCTTTCTTAACATCCCCTGTTACTTTTTCCCCCTCCACTTATTACCAAATTAACACTTTCCCTGAGGTTTTTCTGCCTTTGAATACATTTAGCAGACTTCTGTTTATTAAAGTATTTATTAAAGTATCAACCAGTCATCCCTGAATTTTGCCAAAAACCAGTAAGACTAGATTGAGGCCATTTTCTCAAAAAGTAGTTAGTAGGTGTAGTGGGAAGATATTCAGAACCGGATAATAATAAATTTCCTTGATAATACAGTGCAGTGGTGAATCATACAAAACATGCTTAATAATTTTTGCTTCATTTTCAATTTGAGTTTTTCTAATTAGAGCTTCCAATCATTAATCCTCTCTTTGGTACACCTCCTTTGCTGGATTAATGGCCAGACTTTTCTTTCTGTAAATGCCCTTGTAAGGTGTGATGAGTGCAATTTGCATTTCTCCTCTGAGAAAACAGTCTGAATTCTCCTTACAAAAGTCTGTCTCCAACAATATATCTATAAAGCTATCTGATTTTATTCACTGTTGGATGTCCTCAGATATAATTAATCCTACTGTATATCCTACTGATGTATGTCCTAGGATATGATTAATCAGTTCTATGATGGCTGTTAGAGGGGTGGTCAAGGTGGCAAAATGTGAATGTGCAGGGTTAAAAAGAGCTGAGTAGATAAATGTATGAGGTTTGGAGATAAGCGGCACTGAAATGTAAGAGGAGAAATGAGGAGAGGACTAAGAAAACGGGAATTTCTATGCTGAGTGGAAATAGTGTAAAGTTTTTTTTCTTTTTCTTTTTGAATACCTGGCTTGACTGAATTTTTGATTTTGTCAGTAATACCTGTTAAAAAAATTAAATTTCATAAACATGATAAAGATTTACAAATTAAGTGTTTCTTATTTCCATTTAATTCTCAGAATGTGATTGAGCCTGTCTGAAGACTTTGTTTTGACACATAACCCTGAAATACGAAAATATTTCATTTCTGTATTTGTGATTTAATTAATAAAATATATAGTAAGATAGCATACAGATATAGGTGGCAAGTGCATACAAGCATAAACTAAGGCCGAAAGTTAAATTCCTACACTTGAAAAATCTGATGATATTATGATTTTAAAGGGATTCTTTTAATCCTCTCCTAAAATATTCCTTGTAGCACATACATGCAGGCATTGAGTAGAGTTCATATGATGAAAATTTTGATTTTGGGCAAATTTAGAAAAAATATGGGACTCTAACTCAAGACCAAGTAAATACTAAGAAATTAATGAAAATAACAATATCCCCTCCCCAACTTCTTATTCATTCTTTGTGTCATAGCTATTTCCATTTTGGTACTAATCCAAACTATCTATGTTTAGGTTAGCATCTCAAGTCACCTTAGTTGCAATGCAAGTGGTGCAAAAATACATATAGAACTACAGCTGTTGGCTCACCTAGTAGCAGAACAGAGTTGCACCAGCCTCTTGGAGTGCATGGGGCTCCAGTGTAGTACCAGGGTAATCAGGAACATGAAGCATGTCATTATTTTCCTGCTGGCAGATCCTTTTTGAATTTGAAGTCCTATTTAACCTGAGGTGGAAGCTTATGTATGTGCAGGAGAGTGCAGCTCTCAATGAGGTGTAACTCGTCCTGTTTCTGAAGCTAGCATTGCACTGAAACAGGAGCGCCAAGCACTCAAGCACTTCAGCAATACTTGCACCTCCATTGGCCCTCAATTTATGTTTTACTTTATTCTACCATCAACCTTGTTCATACAATAAAATGCATAATCAAAGCAGGGAGTTGAGATAAAAGTGAAAAAAAAGCACTAGAATCTCCACTTTGTGTAGGCTTTTTTTTCCTAACAAGCTTAGTCTTTGATCATTTTCCATTTGATCAAAGAGAGCTTTGATGCTCTTTGAAGAAGTACTGAATTATTGGAATAAAGATATAGAATTTGATTCACATTTTCATCTGAAGAAAATAAGCAAAAGAACTGGACTAGTAGTTTGCAGTAGATATGTCTAAGGATATACAAATAATCCAAAAAAACCCCCCACAAAAATAAAGAAAAAGAGAGTATAATCTACTTAAAAGCAAAAGTTAACAGTGGGAAAGAAAGCCAAATGTATAGCATGTTTGTTCTAGAAAATGTGTCTCTAACTGCCAGTCAAACTGTGATAAATGTCTTCGACTTGGAAGGAAATGTATGCTTATGAATATCAAAGTGCAAAATGTATTGCAGATCCATGCCTGAGCAATATTTACCACAGCTGGAACGCTTTACTCTAAGGAATGCTAGAAAGGAAGGAATAAAAGTCTAGGAAAAAGCAAGTATAATTTTAGCTCTCTATGTGGTATGTAGTGTTGCATAGTAAGTGAGGTGAGGGGTTTTGGTGGGTTTTTTTGTTGATTGATGACAGAAAGTGGAAAAGTTCAAACTTCTTTTGAAAGTCATCAAAATGAATATATTTAAAGTCTGTAATATGGGGTTAAACTCATGGTTTTGGGCCTTTAATAAAATACTTCAGTTTTATTTTGGAGGGCGGATTGTCAAAGGTAGTCAAGAAACCAAGTCAAATTTCAAAGTATGTGTTCTTATGATGTTGGAGTTTTTTATCTTTCTTTTTCTTCACTTTTCTGTTTTGACCTTATAAATAGCCCAGTGCTAGGAAGTGCCAGCAAGGTCAGATAGAAAGACTGGAAAGACTGAAAGCTGCATTTAGCATAGAAAGGGAAAGTCTTCTATTCATATGTTTTATATATATCATTTGGTCAACTCATTTTTATTGTAGAAAAGTTATTTAAGAAATACTTTGTCTCACTTGTAAATATTGATTTAAAGATGCAACAACTTTAGGAGGTAATGACGAATTATTTCTCTTTTCATGAGAATGGTTACAGAGTTGGAGCTGTGTCTACCCTAAAGCAATTTTCATGATAGCCGGGTTTTAGATCTCTGTGATATGATTGAAGTAATGTTAGTTGAAGTTCTGGTATTCAATCTTTTCAGCAAAATCCCTTCCTTCAATAGCAATTTTAATGATTTTCATTTTAAAGTGGTATGAAAAGGTGAGAAGTCTTCATAAATTCAAGCTGATGTTTATTGTAGGTGATAGAATGAAATCCATGTAAGACAGCCTGTCAGGTTAATTTGGCTCTGACGATAAATAGACCTAACCAGGCATGAAGAGAGGCAAATGAGATCCATGATAAACAAAAAAGAGTAAACTTGGGAAAGAAATTCCGAACAAACGAAACCCAGACAACCAGTTCTCAAACATGAAAGACTTCAATAACAGAACACACCCTGAGAAAGAAGGAGAAAGATGCTTCATGTCTGAGGGAGGGGGCATTTGAAAATTTATTTTCATTGTCCCACTAGTGCATAGAACAAAAGAGCTTAAAAGAGAAGAAGAATAAAGCTGACTCCTACTCCATCTGCCTGACAGAGTATTTTTCAGGTCTTTGAGAACTTCCCAGAAAATTACTTGACTTCCTAACTCACTGATGTCATCTTTACCAACCTAATGTTCTTTTTAAAGAATGCTTGGACTAACAGAAACATTCCAGAAAGATGGAAATATGGTAAATTTTGAATTAGCTGGATCATGTGCAGTTGTCTCACTCTAGATTCACATTGACACATTAAGTAGAACATATTACATAGTTGTAATATGCACAAATGCAAAGTAAAGCATCTAAGAATAAGGACTACTGAAGATTTTAGAGTGAGGAAAGCTGTAACACTGAGGAAACTCTAGGAATTGCTAAGGTAAGTAAATGAAAGAAAACTACAATACAGGGCTGTGTCTAAAAGGGTTAATATCATTCCTACCTATTTAAAGGGAGTAGGACTGAGAAGCCATTATCCATCTGCCTACACAGTGGTAAAACTGTGCAGAATATTCCATACAGTCTGATACACAGATTTAAAATAGATATTTTGTAATTAGTACAGGTTACTAAAATCCCCGTTACTGTTATTTAAAGTGACGGAAAAACTGTCTGTCATTCAAAGACGTCAATTTGAGGGATGATATTTACAGAGCTTGTCCATCAGTATTACAATCCATATTAATTTTGGAATTAATTATTAAATCATGGTATATATCTGTGCATTTAATATTTTCCATAATGAAAATGCATCTCTTTTATTTTAGTTGAGTAATTTCTACTTTTCAAATTATGATAGGAATTGTTCTTCATATCCACTGATAAAGAGATTATGCAAGCTAAACTTCTCTCTGTTTAGGAGTATTATTTTCTCCTTCTATGGCTTTGGCTTTGAAGGCAGTGCTCTGGTTTCTTTGGAGATTTGCTTTTCCATTGTCAAAGATTAGATGTGAAAATACTCCAAATTATTTCTTGTTCAGTTATGTTTGCTGAAGAGTGAACTTTCTTTTTGTTTTGTAGTTTAAAAAAGAAATGAACAAAATCTAGGTATAGATTTTATAGCTATACCCAGGGAATATGACATAAAAAAGAAAAATCAATAGTAAATGTAAAAGATTAGATTGAAGCAGTAGAAAAACCTGCATGCAGAAAAATATGATGTTTTCATAGGAAATATTTGTTAGCCTCTTGCAGGTTCTTTATTAGCATGGTAACTGCTTTGCTATGTTTTTTTGAAAACCTATTGAGAGGGACAAATGTATATGTGCCTCAACATATGACACAAATGAGGTGAGGAAAATTGCTAAAAAACCTGTGTTGCCCTGTCCCCAGAGAGGCTTTGCAGCCAGTCAGGGCAGAGATAACTTCCATGACTAGGCTGTGAGCAGCTCCCCCCTGCCCTCACTCACACCCACACTTGCCGGCGAAGGGGAGTACACGGATGCCCATGAAAGATGCCCACGGGAGATGCCCGGGAGAAATGGCTGCCCAAAGTGGACCTGCGAAGCTGAGCTGGGGGAGGAGTTTGGGGGACACATAAAAGGCAGCTAACCACAACACTGAGAGCCATCTTCTTTTTCTTGCTCTGGGTTCCCTGAAGGGGTCAGGGGCTCGCCTGTAGGGTCAGCTTGGCCCTTCTCTCCACCCCGCCCTCGGCTTTTCCTCCTTGTGGTCCTGCACGTCTGCCTGTACCTGCTTTGCCCTGATTCACTATTTCTACTGTGGAGACCTTGTGCCCTGCAGACACTGCCGCTGTGTTCCTGGTGCCACAGCCACTGCTGCCTCCACCCGCCACTGGTGGCACAAGTCCTTAGCCAGTCACCTCCACCCACTGCTGGTGGCATGAATCCTTATCCAGCCACCTCCACCCACCACTGGTGGCATGAATCCTTAGCCAGCCACCTCCACCTGCCACTGGTGGCACAAGTCCTTAGCCAGTCACCTCCATCCACTGCTAGTGGCACAAGTCCTTNCCACTGGTGGCACGAGTCCTTAGCCAGCCACCTCCACCTGCCACTGGTGGCACAAGTCCTTATCCAGCCACCTGCAGTCGCCTCCGTAGCTGCCTCCGTTGCCGTGCCGCTTGAAGATCGTGCCCAGGCTGCCCCAGAAGCTACACAAATGCACTGCAGTTCACACTCCTGCTCTTTCTGCCAAACTGATACAGACAGATAGCCGGGGTTCTGTGGTAACGCTGTCCCCTGTGTTCTGTTTCTGTCCCCCTCACTCTCTGCTCTCTCTCTCTCTGCTCCTTTTTCCTGTCCCCCCCACTCCCCTTTAATAATAACACTTAGTTGGTTTTGTTTGTTTGTTTGTCTTTAGGTTTGTTTGTTTTTAAATTTCAATAAATGGTCCTCAGATATAATATTGCCATATTGGTGCTTGATTTTTCATCAGAAAAATCTATCAAAAGAATCTTTCCCAGCTCCCCCTTTTTATAGTGGAACGGGACACCTATAAATAAAGTTTTATATATCAAAATGAATTTTAGAAAAAAAGACAGATCTACCTGACATTTCACATGATGAAAAAAACTAATAAAACTGAAAGAGACTTTCTGGAAATATATTTAACATGAGAAATTATTGAATAATTTAGTTGAAATTAAAATTATAGGAAAACATAAAACATGCAGATTTTAAATTGCAGTACAAACACATTACCATGTAAATATGTTCTGTCACTGGGGTTTTTTTTTTATTATTGTATGGTGAATATTTCTTGTCTTTGATGCAAATCCCATCAGAGTCTATTTCCAGTTACTTCAAAAGATTCAGGCTAAACTGCAAGCCTCTGACCTGCATCAGGTCAACAGTGACAAAGGAAAAACTTACTGTATGTAGATCACTTATTAAGAGTCAAGAAACATAAGAGGGTCGTCTTGGACCAATAGAATTTGCTTAAAGGCTAGGAAGCATGGCTGTCAATTGTTCTCAAAAGCAGTAACAATATATACAGCTGTAAAAAATAATTTATTTTCCAGCTTTTGAGAAAGACAGCTGTTTTTAATGGAATCACGCACATTTAAATTGTTTACTCTGGTATTCTGATCACTGTGGTAACAGGATAGAAATAGCATGCATATTGACATATAGATGTCCTAAATGGTTACTATGTCTCTTGTCTGATACAGAAAACCTGTACAAAAGAATGGTGTCCATATTCTTATTACAGTACAGAATTATTTCCTGTTTGTGAAGAGAAAATAAGTCTAGGGTTTTTTTTTTTGTGAAACAAAACTTATAATGCCTCAAGGTTACAGTCATACCACTGTTCTTGCAGTTGTGTTTATATGAAGCAACACTGATGCAGTTGCTGTCGTGTTCAAAGTAGACAAATTTTTTCTTATGATATATGTCTGCAAAAGTGTCAACTATTTGACTCTCCTACTGTATTAGCAGTTATCATAAAGCCAAATTCCAAAGACTCCAGCTTCTTATTATTGTCCAGTCCAATTTATCAAGCACATTGAAATGACAGATGCAAGACAGGAAGTTCTTGTTGCCCTTGGGCTTGAAAAAAATGGTCTGGTCATCTAAAAATCAGAATAAGGTTTGTAGCTGGATATAGTTTGAAGTTTCATTTGGTGATATTTTTATTTTTAAATCAGTGACTTGTTTTGCAAAGAGTTGAGACCATAAGCAGAAAAACAGTTTTAGGCTGGAAAATGAAGGAAGGTTCTAGCATATTCTGAATGAAGATATATGTGTTCAATTCAGTGCACTGTATCACAGACACAAATATTTTTGATTGGAACACTCCACAAAAACCATTTTATTCTTGTTGACATGTCTTCAGGTCTCTGAGCAATCACTGACTAATTCCTTGAAGGTGGGCTAGGCAGATACAGAAACAGGTTTATGTGGTGAACCACAGGAGTAAATGAGTATAACAATTGCCAGGCTGGGTCAGTGCTCTTCTCTTTGATGTTGGGTAGAGCATGTGAAAAGAGGATAAAGCTAAAAGGACTGAATATTTTAAAATAAGTTGTATACATTCTGGGCTGAAATAGAAAATGGATGGTTTTTAACCCCTATATTAATGAAGTGGCTGAGGTAACACACCCGTTTATTTTTGAAGAAAAATCCTGCTTCAGCAATAAAAAAGGCACTAAATAAGACTCAGAGCAAAATCAGGTAAGTACTTGAGTGCTTAATATACTGATTTTAAAAGTTCATCTAAGACATGTAATTAAGTGGGCAATTCTGCTGCAGTGGACATTAAAATAGAGGACATTTTTTGTGAACTTACTTATAAAAAGTCCATTCTGGGTTTTAGAGGTACAGGATTCTCCTTTGTTTGAGGAAAATGTTATCACAGAATGGTTTGGGTTGGAAGAGATCTTACCTCCTGGCATGGGCAGGAACACCTTCTGCTAAACTAGATGCTCCACGCCCCGTCCAACCTGGTCTTGCATGTTTTCAAGGCTGGGACAGCTTCAGCTTCTCTGGGTAGTGTGTTCCAGGGTGTCATAATCTGCATACTGAAGAATTTCTTCTTAATCTGTAACCTAAATCTACCTGATTTAAAACTGTTAGCCCTCATTGTGTCCTCTCACTACACTCCTTGATAAAGAGTCCCTGATAAAAGTGTTAGTGGCTTTTCCTGTGCAAGGAGTTTTAGCATTCCCCCGGTTGGGAGACCCAAAGGGTACACTGCAGAGCATTCGATGACTGAGTTATCTTTTCTTCCTTCTCCCTTTTCCTTACTACATAGCTAGATGTAAAAGTCAACATATTTAAATCATATACTTAAATAAGTCAACAAGCTCAAATAATGATACTAGAAAAGTAATAGAGTAAGAAAGGTAGCAAGTTGAGAAAAATTGCAGATTAATTCCTCTCTGGAGTTTAAAAAGAACTGGGGACATAGCTGTGCTCTTACATAGTTTTTTTCCTGTTCTGTTCCCATGGTAGTAGAGCTTTTTGCGGTCTCTTGTCACTGACTACTGGGGGAATTTTAAATCTGAGTGTACGTTGTTGAATCTCACCAGCACAAGTTTGATCTTTATAACAGAAGCCCACGTACTTCCAAGTGATGTGTATTGCATACACATACAAATGAATTACAGTAGAAATAAAAATAATTCAAACATTTTCAATATGTCTCTAATTTGAAGCTCAGAATGGGTATAATAAAATTTTGGGTCTCTTTGTAAAGAAAACACCCAGATGGGCTCACCATCTACACTCCATATGGCACTTAGTGTCTGCTCTGTATCCCGCTGTGCTCACAGTGTAATCCATATGGACCTTACTTAATTGGTTTCCTGTTCCTGCAACATTGACTGTCTGTTCATAGCTTTCCATCAAACATACACTTACTGCTGAGAGAACACATTATTGTGTGATGATTTCCTAGATTGCTGGAAATGTGAAAGCATTAATTTTTTGTGTGTGTTGATCTATGCTGTGGCTTTGGCCATTAGTGGTGAGGTGGAGTGCACACATATAAAGCTGACATGCAGAATTTCAGCCAGGTTATGAGTGCTCATGTGCACCTCTAAAGACAGCTGGCAAGAGTTTCTCTGTTCAAGCAGCATGCCCCTAGGATGGGCAAGCCATGAGAAGGAGGGCCAGGAACTTGGAGGAAGGCCATGGACAAGTATCAAGTGGCTTTAAGGGAATTCCTCCAGGTCTGAACCGGGTATAGAACTTAGGGGAGCTCTGCAGTTGCTAGGGTGTCAATTGCATGTGCACAGATGAGATACAAAGAAATTGCAAGTGTCACTCTGTAGAGGTTTTCAGTTTTCAAGGTTACTTAGCAGTGCTTGTGCACTGAAAGTTGAATGCATGTAATGCAACTCTAAAACAGGATTTACTCCTGAAGATCCCAGGTCATAGAAATACCAGATGTAATGCTCAGTAGACATTCGCATAAAAAACATGCGAAGACTTCATTAAGTATTGACACAAATTGTAAGAGTTGATCTTACAATCTTATCTTGCTGGTGTTTGTAAGAAAGAGGTACAACTTGATGTTATTAACTTGTTTTGAAAGATACATTCAGTTCTGATTGTCCTGATTCTAAAGAGATTAAACAAGAGGTTGCAATGTTGTATGATAAAAGACCATAAGAACATGACTGACAGACTACAAAGTCAAAAATGTGGAAAAAGTGATAGATAGAAGTTGGCCTAATGACTACACAGAAGAGATTCAAAAGGATAAAGAGAAGGAAAAGGGTTTTTTGATGTACCTTTTGTTAAAGTGAACCATGCTAAAAGGCATTCTTTTGAACACATTGCAATTATCCTGTGGAACTCTGTCATTAAGTATGTGTACACTAAAGAAAATTGTGGTATTCAGTAAAGAACCAGACAGTTGCACTGATGATGAAAACATTCAGAAATTTGTTATATGTTATATAAATTATCTATAACTACACATTTTTAAAAAGTATTATGTTAAACTATGTCTGTATCCTATAGAGATTTACCTAGCTACTGGCCAGTAAGACTCAGGATTATGCTTGTGTTATATATATATATAAGTATATATACAAGTGCACACATACACATATTTACATATATATATAATTTTTTATCCACTCACAAAATACTCCCAGAGAAGTTTTGACATCTTGCTTGAACTGTGCATAGTAAAAAGGGGCATAAGGGAAACCTTGGGACTGGTGACAAAACTGAAAATTCATAAATTATAGGCATACTGAAGGACAAAGGGGAAATCAGCATATTTTTGGCAGTCAGTATCTCTTCTACATGGTAATGCTTATATAAGGGAAAAATACTTGTGATAAAATATACTCTATTAGATCCTTTATTTTTATTGCTGTCATGACAGCTGATAAACTCAAACTGCTGATTGTGTCAGGTTCAGTGACAACTTGTAACAATTTCTTTCTTTCCCTGCATTTTCCCTTTACCCTTTTCCCCAGGTCAAAGAATAATTTAAACAAATTACCATTATAACCTGCATCACAGTTTCTCACTATACTTATTTTCAGATATAATATATTCATACCTATAGATTTACAGATTTAGATATGGTTTTCTTTCAGGCACCAAATTTGCTTGTACTGTGCACGCAGTTCTAAGTGCATGGTGGCAGCCAGTTTATAAACACAGTTGCTACTAAATCACAGAAGAGGTGAGGTTGGCATCTTTGGATCATCTGGCTGAAATGCCATCTCAAGGCAGGGACGCCTAGGGCTGTCTGCTAAGGGTTATATCTGATCAGGTTTTGGGTATTGCTGAGGAGGAAGACTCCACACCCTCTTTGGGCAGCCTGTGGTGGGGGGGGGAAAAGCTTTTTCTTAAAAGAAAAAAATCTAAAATCTAAACAGATTTTTCTTTATTTTAGTTTCTGCCTTCTTGTCTAGTCATTGGGTCCCATGAGGAAAAGTTTGGCTCCATTTTCTTTACTTCCCCAACGGGTATTTATAGACATTAAAAACATCTCCTCTGGGCCATTTCTTTAATTTAAGGAGTCTCAGCACTTTCAGTCTCTCTTTGTATGACAGATGCTCCAGTCCCTTGATCATCTTTGTTGCCCTTTGCTGGACCCATTCTGATATATCCCTGTGTTCTATTGGAGAGACCAGACCTAGGCATAGTTCTCCAGATGCATCTCACTAGGCTGAGCAGCCCTCCCACTTCTGGCAGTGTCTTCCTAATACAGCCCAGGAGGTTCTTGGCCTTCTGTGACACAAGGGCACATGGACCCTGGTTGATTTTCATCCTGTCTAACAGGGCCCCAAGATCCTTTTTGGAAAAGCAATTTTCCAACCAGTCTGCGGCCTGTACTGATATGTGGCTTATTCTTTTGTATGTGCAGGAATTAATTTTTCTGTTTGCTGTACTTCATGAGATTTCTCTCAGCCCATTTTTTCAGCCTGTTGAGATCCCTTTGAATATCAGCACCACTTTCTAATTTATCAATAGCTTCTCTCACTTTTTTTTATCATCTCAAAACTTGCCGAGAATGTATTCTGTCTTGTTATCCAATAAATTAATGAAGATGTTAAACAGTATTTGCCCTTGTTCTGACCCTTGGTGTACACTATGTATATGTCTTGGACTGCTGCTGCCCTCCTGTGTTTCTCCAGGAGATACTGGGGTTATTCAACTTTCCCATGATAATCATGTCCTGAGAAAGTGAAATTATGTGAAGGCTTCATCTGCATTTTCCTGATCAGGTGTTCTGCAGACACACACAGTGGTACCAAGCAGTTTGGTCTGACCTCTAACCCTGACCCATAAGGTCTCAGCTCATCATTCATCTGAAGGCAGACCTTCATTGATTCCTTCATGTATTTGCTCCCATAAAATGACTCTCCCTTTGTGCAATCCTGGCCTGTACTGAAATGTCCCTAAAGTGGGACATGTCTCCATTCACTGCAGCACTTCAGTTGTGTGAATTCTTTCCACACTTGTAGGATGATTTCACAGCCCTGCAGCTGTACGCTGACCTCTACTTCCTCATTTGCTCCCCATGTTTCATGTGTTACTATACAGGCACTTCAGAGAGGCACCCAGCCATGCTCATTTCCCAGAAAAGGTACAAGTGTTCTCCCCATGATACTGCCTTTGCTTGTGGGTACTCTGTTATTTCCCTGTCTATGTTTTAAGTGGACCCCTTTCAACTTTTTTTTTCCATTGTATGGATCTTCCAGTGCACCCCACCCTAGACCCCTTGCTTGCCAACCTAGTCTACCAATTCCTCACTTATTTACTACCTATATGCTTTGTCCTGTTGTTCCTACATTAAAGCTCTTCCCACTTGCTTGCACAGCCTGATAACAAAGATAATTTTTCCCACTTTGAAAGGTGGGTCCTGTCTCTTTCCAGCAGTTCTTAATCCTTGAATAGTCCCATGGTCACAAAAACATCCATGTTTTCAACACCAGCCATGCAGCTGGCTGTTGACCTGCAGAATCAGTGGGTTCCTGTCAGGATCCAGGAGACAAACTGATACCTTGCAGTGTGCTGATCTCTCGTCCTTACCTGTTTATTTGGTAAGGCAGACTGTCTTGTTTGTTTGTTTCCCTGACAGTCCCTGGCTTAGTTTTCTTGTGTCTTCAATGTCCCATGTCCTGAAAAGGTGAAATGAGGCTTCTTTCTGCTTTTTTCAAGGTTTATTTTTCTCTTATCAAAAACTCGGAGGCACAGCCAGCACTGTGACCTCCAGGAACACAAGTGCAGAAAAGGCAGAAAGGCAATGGCAGCTCAGAGCAACTACCTTTTATATCTATTATTAACCAATTAAGAAAACTATATGTACTTTGTTTTGTTCCCAACACCAGTAAATCCTCATCTTATTGATATGCTTTTTCTATACCAACTTTTTTCCACCAACCAACACACCACAGGAACTGGTGTCAGGGAAGAAAGGAAGAGAAAAGAAGAAGAGACTGACACCCCCAAAATATCCATCTTTGAATCTATATAATATATAGAGCAAGATCCTAAAACTACAACTGAATTCTCTGTGGTACACTAAACAAAAATCTTTTCACCTTTCTGGTGCATTCAGGTTCTCCCAAAAGTGAAGGGAGCTTCTCCCATCAGCTTAGGTTGCAGGCTAAGCTATTTTTGAGGAGGTCTGGGGACTAAAGGAATCCTCAGAGGAGCAGAGGAAGTTTTCATGCTTCCCTGGACTCCAACAGCAGACCCTCTGTGCACTCCTCCTGCTATGCCAGCCTCAGCAAGAGAGCCCAGGCATCCCTGCAGTCCCACACCTGAAGAGATGCATCTGTACTCGAGTTGAGACCCCAGATGTGCTGGGAAGAGCTCCTGTGGGGTGGGGACTGAGCCCTGCAGCGTGTCTCCACTGCTGCTGAGTAGCACATGTGCTGCTCTCCCCAGAGCTTCTGCCCCCACTGTGTGCCCTTCTGCATGAACTGCCTCCGTTACAACAACCCATCGCCAGAGAAAATGAATTTCTAGTCTGAACTAGCAGATACCAAGATGTTCTTTGTAATTCTGCAGTGGTTTGCTTCTCCCTGCTTTATTACAGTGTCAGAATAATGCTTTGTGGTTTAACAGCAGGGAACTCTATTGTTTATTCAACAATAGATTAGGTCTGGAGAAGGAAAGGTGTGAGGGCAGGAATGGGCACACGTAATCTCAAATACCAGCAGAATGTCAGGGTTTTAATAACTTGATCAAAGCCAGAGATGTGTATTAACCTGTTCCATACTAAGGAAGATGTGACCTGGGCAGGGAATAATTGAAAAGGGGTTAGAAAAAACCAAATAATATCTCTAGGTTTTTTGTTGGTTTTTTTCCCCTTGCTTTTTTTCTTAGGCTATGCAGACTTCCATTTTAGTGTCTAGGGTGTTTTCCTTTACTGTAATTTAAGATGCAAAGGCTTCATTTACAAGTGAAGAAATAGTCTTTAAAATGTCATTTTGCCACAGGCATCAAGAAGTATTTATATACACTGATTAGCAGCCACTGTCTTTTTAATGAGAAATGGGATGTCATTTTTCATTGTAGCAGACCCTGCTGTCATTGTTCTGTACTGTATTTTTAGCAACTCCACAATAAATAACTGAATACAACAAAGTGAACAGCTGGATTGCTCCCAAATGAGGAAATCTTAAAAAACCTTCACCAAAGCTCCAAAATGGTTATCTCTAAGGAATAGAGAGCTACTCTAATTTTTTTAAAATATATTCTCTTTTAGTAACATATAGTAATAGTATATTAACAAACTTTATTCAATTCTAATTAATGATATTAAATGTTAATACTGGATTAAAAAATGAAAAAGAATTGTAGGTCTATTCATGTTGTGCTGGTGGTGGAGAGAAAAAGTTCCATGAATGTGAAATCATTTTACAAGTCATGTAGTCCTGAGAGCTACCAGAAACAATGAATGAAGCCTGAAGTCCCATTTAGGCTCCTTAGCTAGCACATCATGGCTCCAACTGTCTTTGAAGTACATGTGAGTTTAGACATTGGTGTTAATAGAAGCACCTCTGACCCCTGAATAACGGAAATATTCTGGAAAACTACAGTCTCACCATGAATATTGCCTAAAAGTAAATGACTTGGACAACATTTCTAGACAGTGGACCCTGAGTTGACTATGAAGTAAAATGAGATGATGGGAGCAAGTGTAGTCTCGTCATATCTGGTGCAGCATAGCTCTCACCATTAAAGTTCCTCACAGGTCAAGTGTTTGTGCCCCCTACAAAGGAATGAAATGTTCCTTTTTTTACCTGAGAACCAGGGCCTGATGGTGACCCTTGTAAAGTAAGAAAGGACTGATTTTAAGGATTTTATGACCTTTCAATTTGTTTGTGATTTCTTCCCTCCCCTGGATTTCCACAGCAACAAGATTTTGAATCAATTATTTAATCATTAAAAGAGAAACTTCAGAGAATGGGAAAGATAAGTATTACTAAAGTCTACAAGTCTGGTGTTTACAACAAATACTGAAAATTTATGAGTAACTACCTTTGTAGTTTATGTTTACTTTATACATGAAGGGAATATGTTGTTGTTTAAATGATACAACATTACTGGTGTTTTATCTTCTTGCAAAAACTTATATATAGTAAGAATTTTAACAGGTCATGACTGTGATACACACCATGGTTAGACACATCATTATGCATATTGCAGCTCAGTGGGCTGAAAGATTAGGTCAAATTCCACTCTGAAGTGGGATTTTCGTTTTAACATCTGTTCTAATCACTGATTTTCAGACTTTCAGAAAAGGTATAAGTGGATGTGGATTCATGTTCTTGCTGCATAGATGTTTTGGCAAATGGGAATTTAATTACTTCTACCTTATTTTACAGCAGCAAATATCATGGATATATATTTCTTTGATATATATTTATTGCTGCGGGTAAACTTCAGAATGTTCATGTTTTCTGTATTTATTAGTTGCGTGTAATGTAACCACACAAGGTTCATGAGGATGAAGAGGGGAAAATGAAGCAAATACTTTAAGCAGTTTTAGTGAGCATTGTAAAAATACTGTGACTGTGCCAGTTAACTGATACCATTAGTTACTATTGAAGGAGATGAGCCAGAGCTGCAGTAAATGCAGGCACTTGGAAACAAGAAGCCACTCTTCAAAACAGAACTTTCCTTAGGTTTGGTGCCATCATGACAGAATATTAGTTGTGCTCCTAAGGAATATTTGCATATTCAAGCTAAGTATATCAACCTAGAAAATGTAAAGTGGGATGAATCAATAATATTTAGACAGAGATCATAATGTTTTTCAACCTAGTAACAGGTCTAGAGCTCTCCTTCTCTGAAAGGAAGCTACTGCAGTGGGGGAGTAGATTTTCTCTCTATGGGATCTTCATTATTCAGAGTTAGTAGGTGATATTGCTGGCTTTTCCTCTCAGCTGTTGAGAGCATCAAATGGGAATGCAGAAATTGTTATCACTTCAGGTCCTTTCCTGAGACATTTGAGAAGCAGTCTCATATAAGGGCTAACACTACCAAACTGTAGCAGTCATGGTACTGATAGGTGGCCCCATGTTTGACAAAATGTGGTGGAAGTGTAGTCTCCCCTCAGGCACCACACAGTGGGCGTTCTCTGTGACGTTAAAAGAGTTTTCGTAGTGCAATAAAATGTAATTAAGCAAAACCGAGTTTGAAATTAATTTGGCAACAACTCAGATGTTCCTCGATAGTTTGTATTGCTCATTAGTATGAAAAACTGCAGCCTTTACCACATTTACATTCATCTGAGGTGTATGTAATGAGGGAAAGTAGCAAGAAAACATATAAAAGCTGTCTGTATAGCAATGCAATAGCAGTTAAGAAATATAATAAAATGAACATAACCACCTAGAATTAAATGCTAATTAGAATGATGTATTGTGCTCTTGCACATAGTTTGATCTAAGCTCTTGATTACTGGTGAGCACAGACTGTTCAGCAACAGGCAGATAAATTTCTAGATCCATCTCTCTGCCAAAGGCATCCTATTCAAAGTGCTTTCCAATATGATGTTCAACTGATTATCTAAACATTTTACTTTACATTTCAGCACCAAAATATGTGCTTTATTCATTGAGCATGGAGATCCCTTATCCCTTTCACTGGCAATAATGACCCTTTAAAAAAGTATTATTTTAGCTTTCTGTGTGGGAACAGAGTCTGGAAGAAATTAGACATTGGGTGATTGATAGCAGTGTTTCACAGCTGTAGATAAGCATTAAACACAGTGGTTTCCAACCCCTTCCAGCAAGGTAATACAGCTGCCATCTCTTCATCACAAAATAGGAAAAAATATTTAATTCAGGTTTGGCTTGGATTTTTTTTTCTCTTCATCACAGAGACAAAATCAAAATATTTTGTTGTCATTGCTTCTGAAAAGCTTGAATCCCTTGTTGCGTTGTGGAACTAATCACAGTCTACCTTATCCTTACTCACTTCAGAGGTATTAATTGGAATTATGGTAGTATTGCATGGTGCAGTAGTTCAGACCATCGTGGATATACCATTGGAATATTTTTGTCTGGAGTTCAAGAAATATGCAATGTAATACTGTCTTTCATAGGGATTTTGCAATAGCTCGTAGCACTTAGAGTTCCACTTACAATTCCACAATGAAAAAAAGAGAGAAAAATGGGTTAGTAGCCTTAAAAGAGTCTGTCTGTCTTTTAAGTAGTACTATTTATTTTTTTTTTAATTATTTTCCTGAATCATCTGCCACCCTTAAGCACAGGTGACTCCATTAAAATATTTTTCTCCTTCTAGAAGGAACCTTCAATCTATTTTATTTGACAGCTAACTAAAGTGTACAGTTTTCCTTTCTTCACTTTCATGGCCTATTAATTTCACTTATAAGGCAAATCAATTTTGTTACCATTAACCAATGTTACCACATTAGACAAAGAGGTAGAAGCTGTTCCCAAGGCACATGTCTATGAACTCTGCTACTAAAATGGTCTTCCTCAACACTGATTAGGACCAGGACACTGTGAACTTGGAGACTTGTACTCACCTAAAGCAAAGAAAAAATAAGTAATTTTGCCCACAAACGCTGTAGTGTGAACATTCAAAGGTAACTGACAGCTTTTTTGAGAATGGTTGTTGTGTTTGTGAACCTTGCATGAAGGAGGGTGCTTCCCAGTGCCAGACTGGTTCTAAGGACTGTGTGTCACACCAAGGCTGCTGTAAATTTGTTGGCAGTGCCCAGGATTCTGTTTCAAGATTGAGACATTTGCACGATGCAAGGACCTGTGCTGTACTTGGTGGACAGCAGGCTTAGGTGGACCTGAAATGAGGAGAGGAGTCAGGACTTGGACTCATCTGCCAGTTGATGCCCATGGTATTTTCTTAGTGGGTGAGAGAATCACACTTGGAATTGTCATTCTTTGGTCACAACAGCAGCCTAAATATCTGGTATCTGTTTTAAATAAACACTTCTATTTGTTTACAGATTGTGACAGAGTAAAATTCACTCATTCATCTTTGCTGGAGGTTTTTTTGCCTTTGATAATTCAAAAAAGGATAAAGCCCTGGACTTCCAGCTTCCCCAGATCAGGTGGAGCAACTGCTCTCTTATTAACCCTCTCTTCTGATTCTTCTTCCTGTCGTTCCTCACTTCTCTTTGGAGTTTCATTTCATGGAGAGAGAAAGTAATTTTAAATCATAAAAAAATTTTCCTAGCTTATCTTAGCAGGTGTGAAGTTTTGTGGATTTTTTTGTGGTTTTTTTTCTCTTTAGATTTATGTATCTTGGGCTGTGCAAAGTAAGATAGATCTTTGAATGTCTGTTCAAAATATATACCCAGAAATTCTATGGTGCAGGACTTGCATGGCAAAATGGATGGACACATCACGGGAATTTTGTCCAATTAACAAAACTTTACAAATTTACTCATCTAGAGCTGAGATCTGAATAAAATGGTTTAATACCTAACAGGTGATTTTTACAGACAACTCTCTCTGGCTTTAGAAATGGCAAGGATTAGAATTAGAAATGCCAACTTCTTTCAGGCAAGAGAACAATTTCTACTGGTACTGAGGTAAGAGATACATAGGAATCAAGTCTAGAGCATATAGAAAATGGTTATGTTTGGAGGATTTCCACCTTGACTGAGGTATAATAAGAGTTTCGATAATGAGTATTTTATACAAGCTCTAATTTCTCCATGACTCAGCAAGGAACTCACCTTTATTTGCTCAATTTTATGATAAAAATTCATGGAAAGTCCTTTTGTTCACACAAATATTTAAACAAGAGCTTTTGTGTGTGTGAATAAGGCTACTGGACCATGAATGATCTGTAATTTTGGTGCAAACAAGGGTATTCATGCTGAAGCTTCTTAACTAGGTCCCCAATACAGAAAGGCTTTGTTTATCTATGAGTTACAGGTTAGCAATCAGAGGGAGACAAAAAGTGTTTTAAAACATGAGAAATAAATAAGCTTTGTTATGAATTAAAGTGAACATAAAAATTTGAATTACAGGATCGTATTAGTAATAGCAAAACATAGTCACTGAAAGAACAGGCCTGGGAGGAAAACTACTGTTCTGAAACCTTTGGCTCCTCAGCCTCACCTTAGTCCCTGGGAAGGTGCTTGAAAACCCAGTTCTGGAAGCCATTTCTAGGTGCATGGAGGACAAGAAAACAGGACTTGTCAGCATGGACCCAGCAAGGGGAAGGCAGGTTTGACCAACTTGAAAACACTGTGCAATAAAATGGTTGGCTTGCTGTATGATGGGGGAGTAGTAGATGTTGTTTCCTAGATTTCAGTAATTATTTAATAATGTTTCCTGAAAGATTCTAATGCAGAAGCTGTTGGAGCATGGGCTGGATGAGCAGGCAGATGTGGATTGAAAACTGGCTGAATAGCTTGGACTAGGGCATGGCAATCAGTGATGCCAAGTCTGGTTGGAGGCTGGTAATCAGCAGTGAACCCCAGGGATCTGTAGCCGCTCCAGTCCCATATAGTACCCTTGCTAATGGTTTGAATGATGGGGCAGAGTGTACTCCCAGCAGGTCTGAGAGGCACCTACCTGAGAGGTGTGGCTGGTATGCAGGAGGGTTGTGCTGCCAGCCAGAGGGACCTTGACAGGCTGGAGAAAGGGAGGAAAGAAACAGAATAACTTGCTTGCATTTACCTTAGTCTTCAACTAGGATGCCTGTGGGATCTGCACTCAAAGTGTGGCTTTGAACTTCCCTATCACAGCTAATGCAGCAATAGTCATAACAATTAAAATATATGTTTTAGTAGTTAGCAGCAATCACAGTATTCTGGAGTATCACCCTTTATGCCCATGTTTTAGACAGGACAGATCTGCAGCAGTTTCTAAACATTTCATGGATTCTAACACAAATATAATGAACAGAGATGAAGGAGTTTATGATTTTTCGCTGCTGTTCTCAGTTCATCTGTCCTTTCCATACTGAGTGACTCTCACCTTGAAACATATAGACCTGGAGACCTGTTCTAGAAGGTTGGTATACCCCATTTCCATATGAACATTAATATTTATTAATTGATCTGTAAATTTTTACTGAGACATTTAAGATTATAAATTTCTGCGCCTATAAAATGTGATAAAGTACTCAAGATGAAGGTTTTGGAAGAAGAATGTTGGAGTCTCTTGCATACTTCTTGTCACAGTCGAGATATTCTCATGCTGTTTCAATTTGTCCATATTGCAAAATGAATTATGGATAAATTTACATTTCCTAGATATGTTTCACATGTATTGAGGCCTAGGTCAAGTAAATATTATGATGATGTAGAACACATGAGCACACTTCCAGAGGCTGTAAAACTCCTTGTAGTTTACATAATTTGCATGACTCATGGTAAAAATTAACTCAAAATTTCTTTTGAAAACTTGCACTTTTTCACACTGAAGTTAAAGTGATGAAAATTTAGCAGGGATCAATAAGAGTCAGCAGAAAGAATAAAGTAAGCTGGGGCAGTTGGACAAAGCAACCTGGCTGTTCAACAGGCAGGGCAAGAAAATCTGATCCAGTGGCAGGACTGCCTGTCTGGATCAGGAGCAGTTATGCAATGTCCTGGTAGTCACCAGCAGACAAAGCACAGGTGGAACAGCTATTCTTAAGGAGTAGAAAGAGGAAAATAATCGGACTCAAAAAGTCAAGACCTTATTTACCTACAAAAATAAGTTCTCCAAGGTAGTTGATAGACTACACAATAAATCTGCTAATGTAAAGAAGAGTGATGTGACATAAGTGTCTCAAAGAAGATGCAACAAAACTGCAAGAGACTGTTGCCTTTCTCTTTGGTTGTAAATTGTGCAATCTTCATTCCTTAAAACTCAGCACAGATGGACTAGATATTTCTTAATTATGTGTCACTTCCTGATTACGTGGTTCAGTTACTAAAAAGGTCAGTGCATATTCCTTTTGCCAAACATTGCTACAGCTCCACTAAATGCTTTAGAAATCCTCAATGAATCTTTCCTGAATTCCATCTGTACTCCTGTGAAACACCCCTGCTTCATCTTCTTTTCAGCCTTTTCTACTGTGTCCTTGGGGGGTCACTGTAGAATTGGATGGGGGCTGTCTGCAAATTCTGCCTTTCTGCTCATTGCTAAGAATTGATTTTTCACCTACTTCTTGTTTTCCTCAAAACTTCACTTTCAGGATTCTGTACTTCACAGAACTGAGGAGTAACCTTTCTGATAGCTGTAGTCCTTTAAAGTTCATGATTTATCTATGCAGAAATGAGCTAGAGCTCCACTTTATAATGGATTTCATACTTTTGAGTCCCTGTTATACCATGCATTTTTTTATGTCTTTATCAGTTTTTCTTGCTGCATGTTACAATTTGTTCTACTCTCTGCTGCAGTTCTGCTAAACTGAGAATTTGCTCTCTCCCACTAAGCACAATTCCAATAGTGATGTACTGTGCTGTAAAGGAAATGCCCCTAGGTTCAGCAGAACTAAATCCTTCCAACCTCTGTAGCCTTTTGCATTATCTCTTAACTGTCTCAATTCTTTTTCATCAAAATGTTCAATCACAGGTACCTGTGATGTTAAGTGTTGAAATAGAGTCTCCTGAAAAAGAAGCTTAAGCAGTCTGTGTTAGACTTTGTTTCTTTTGTTCATTAAGCTGCGAACCAACACCAAAAGAAAATATTCTGGAGTTTCATGTCCTGTAATGGACATGAAATGTAAGTACAGATTTAATGTACATTAATGACAAGTTGCACTATTCCTCTTAACTGTGTTACTAACATGCTCTAAGATTTTCATGTCTTATTATGCAGAGAATCATATAGAATCCATAGTCATAGAATCATTAAGGTTGGAAGAGACCTTTAAGATCATCCAGTCATTCACCCAGCACTAACATAGTTACCTCCTAAACCACATTTCCCAGCACCTGATCCAGACACCTCTTAAGCATGTCAAAGGATGGTGACCTCACCACCTCCCTGGACAACCTATTCCGATGCCCGACCACCCACAACACTGAAAATTTTTTACTCATATCTAATCTAAATCTCCCCTGGTTCAGCTTAAGGCCGTTTCCTCTGGTCCTCCCTGCAGGCATGGTAGAAGAGGCTGGCCCTCTCCTCATTACAGCTTCCTTTCAGGTGGTGGCAGAGGGCAATAAGGTCCTCCCTGAGCTTCCTTTTCTCCAGGCTAAACAGCTCCAGCTACCTCAGACACTCCTCATAGGACATATTTTCTACACCCTTCACAAGCTTTCCCCCGCCTTCTCAGGACATGTTCTAGCACCTCAATGACATTTTGGAAGTTAGGGGCCCAGAACTGAATGGCCCCAGTACCAGATGTAAACTCAAAGAAGTATTAATAATAATAATAATAAAAAGAAATCAAACTGTTTTATAAAGTATCTATAAATATTGCCTAATTTTCTAATTATGTATCACAGCTTCAGGATCTCCCTTTGTCTTTTAAATTTAACCTGCTTGTAAATCCTTGGCATATGTATGGGCTCAGCAATTAAAACAAGTGTGACCAGTTTAATTTTTATTTTTGCTTTTCAATTCAAGATTATTTTATTCTTCAGGAAGTACTACCTTTCCTCTTGAAGTTATTTTGGTGGCGACGTTAATTTTTTCACTGAAAGGATCGCAGCTACATTTTCCTATCTAATATTCAGTTTCATATCAATAGCCAATCTATAATTCCAAATGGTTCCATCAATGTGCAAGGAAAAATGTTAGCCCTTTGTCATCCCCTGCAATCAGCTTTTGAAGATTAAGGCTTTCTCTAGAAGTCCCTTTCAGTTTGTGTGGTATTTTTTTTTCAACTCTTTCTTTTAATACAGAGCACGGATATGCTGATATTTAATGTGTTTAAATTGAAAATTATTGTAAAATTATTACATTTGAGGTATATAAATATGGATATTGGATGCTTGGATCTGTGCATGTTTTTACAGTTAATGCACTTCCTGTCCATCACAGCTGCCTGTGGTTCTATGATTTTTCTAACTTATTATTTTTCCATTTTCTAATTTCCCCTTGTGATAATCTGTTTGTCCAGTGTAAATGCATCTCAGTTTTCTTCTAACATCTTTTTGACATGTCCTTATTGCTTCTCCTGATTTAGGTTTCTATCTTGTAGCTGTCATTCCAGTAGCTTTATATCTTTGATTCCAATCACTATTTGATCTCTTCTAATGGAATCAGTCAGCATGCCATAATTGCATGGTGAACTTGTTAAGTGACTGTCAGTCAAAGATTCCTCAAATTTAGAGAAATGAAAGAAATTCTGTTCTTTGAGAGGTGCATGTGATGACAACGATGTCCTTCAAAAGTTTCACTTTTCTTAGGAGCACAGTATTTCTCCTGCACATTTTCAGAGACAGGTTTTTCATTCTGCATTAGTACCAAGCTAACAACTAAATGCTTCAGATGCTGCTATATTCAAAAAATAGCAGCATGTTTTTGCGATTGCTTTTGAGTCCAGTTGGTCATGCATAGATTCAAAAGCCTTCATAAATCTTCTCCCATTCTGCATCATTCCCAAAGAACACCAGTTGCTTCTCACTCTGAATAGTATTCTTTCTGTCTCTATTTCATTGAAAACTTACTTATTCAAGAGCTCATTTCAGTCTAATGCAACTGCTGTAGAATGTTGGGTTGTAGAGCAGCCACTGAGAAGTTAAAAACACTGCTTCTGTGTGATCTAAATTTCTTTGATTTTGTAAAAAATAACCAACACACACCTACACTTTTAGTGGTTGGGAAGGTAATGTAACTGACTTCCTGCCATTTAGAGTGTTAAATGTTGAACTGTCTTTCTAATCTAACTTATCTAATCAGACTTATCTAATCAGACATAGGTGTTCTCAGTTTTTTAAAATTTATTTTTAATTTCTTTTGCCACTCTTCCTTGCCCCTTTGTCTTTTGTCCTCTATATTCCAAGACTGTAGTCTTTCTCAGGAGCTGGTTTATGTCTGTATATGCCAAAATGACAAGGCTGCTCAATGCACAGTCTGATAGTGATGTTCAGCAAAACCCAGAACTATAGTCAAGGCCCATACTGAAGCCAGAGTCGTGGTTGCCTGCAAGAGGATCTCACTTCAGGGTCACACTGAGCTAAGGTGCACAACCATCTCAGGCTGCAAGGGAGAGCATTCCTGCAGGGAAACCTTGTGGAGCCCATTTGAGATGCTGTGGTATGCTTGGTCCCTATTTTTTAGTGCAGGTGTTTTGTGAGCGCTATACAGTCAAAATGAACCATTTGAGAAAAAGATATTAAAAATTCATGAATAATGGTGGGATTACTGTTGTATAAGAGTGGATGTTTCAGTTCAGTTTGCTGTTTTGGCTCTACTTTGAGGAATTGTATAAGGTCACATTGAAGATGCCAACAGGTATGTGGAATAGGGTCTCCTTACTGACCTGAAGTGAAAAGAATCATCACCACATGACAGAGTTTCAAAAATATAAAAAAGTCATTAGTTAGGTTGTCATTCTTTCACCTTTCCCCTGAAACCCTTAGAGATCCTTGTGTTGAACTCTTCATCTGTGAGGCTGGAAATTTCAGTCTGCTGTGATGCTGAATTTAATAGTGCATGGAGAAATGAATAGTTTACTTTTGTCTTCTGAGTTCGTGAACCTCAGAAACTCTGGATGAAGCTACATCCCAGTGGTATCTATAGGCAGCAACCAAAATCATGATAAATACATCTGAATACAGTTTGGAAGCTCATAAGCTTATCTAGAGGGGATAAAAAAAATGAAGTATGAAAATGTATTCATTGTTGGAAAGGATAGATTGAGCTTGCCACAGAAAGCCACATGTTTTACTGAAAATATTGCCCAGTCATGTTCTGAGAGGGAATCGTTCATTTAGCTGAGAAGATATTACCAGCAATGCCAGTAGCAGGAAAACAGGGAAGTTATCAGCTTGATGTCAGCTGGAATTTCATTATCTCTTTCATCCCCCTCAACCTTCCACAGTGAACCAACAGGAGTCTGGTACAGAGGTTTCCTGGGAGATTCCGTGCAAGCAAAGACTGCTATCACTCTGTGACCCTAGGCTGCCCATAGGCACTATGATGAGGAACTTGAACATTCTGCACTGGGCTTGTCATTTTCATAGAACTTTTTGCAGGTACTGTTGAGCAGATTACAGGGCTTGATGACCCTTTTGGCTCAGTACAGTTCTTCTTTTCTTTTGTATAAGTGTTAGGGAAAAGAGGAAATGTGGGTATCAAATTGTCCCCTGAAAAATTCAAGTTGCTTTCATATTAGTTTCCCTTTTTTGCTAGGAGAGCTCAGCGCATACCTCATGAAACGTCTTATGTATATTGTGTGAGGTGTGTGCCTTCCCTCTGATGCACCAACTTGCACAGCTATGCCATTTGTTCTGTCTGGTCATCTTATAATAATTTTTGTATTAATGAACTTCTCAACCCAGGATTAAATTATTTAAGAAGATGAAGAGAGGTATTTTTATGACAGCAGCTCATCCAGGCATACAGGCACTAAAAGCACCCTTATGCACTGACTCCTCTTGCAGACCTGTGTCTGTTGCATACTGTGATTGCATGATGAATTGTCTTATCTCAGGTTCTTGTTACGTGTCCAGATGCTGATGGAGAAAGCAGCTCAAGATGTTTTTTTCTGTGCTTTTTTTCTGTGAGGTTGTAAGATATCTAGATAAATATGAAGTTCTGAAACTATAAAGCAAAATTTAGGGAGAAACAGGGAAGTTACTGAGGTAATTCAGGAAATACAAAAAATGGTTCTTGGATACCTCTGCAATTTAACATATTGACAAGCTGTTCTGCGGAAACAGTAAGGAAACTGAGTAGGAAATTTACTAAATATTTTATCTGAATACACCAACGGTGAAATACTCCATCATCCATCTGTTGATTCTTCCATCTATTCATCTGGTGATTACTGTAGAATTTTCTTTCCTGTAGGATTTCTGCGTCACAGACTAGACTTCCTGCTGAGGGAGCCACTTTAAAATGGCAGCCCACACTGAGAGACATCAGAACAATTCACAGCTGGGCAGATGTTGAAACTGTGCTGGTATAGTGCAGCATTTTTAGAAGGCATCATAGCGATTCATGTGTGGATTCAGCCTTTACAACTACAGCGATTATCCTGGAGTATTCAAATGAATTGCCCTTAATTAGGAATCTAAACATGCATGGTTCACTGTGAGAACACTTGACTGGAGTGCTCTGGATGTTAAATAACGATCTTAGATGTATCTGTAATACCTCTTTCCTCCTCAGAGATAGTGCATCTATTGCATTGGAATCAAAATAAAAATTGCACTTGTTTGGATTTCCTAAGCGGTGCATTTCTGCATGTCTATGAAAAGCTATATTAAGCCTCTTTTATCTCCTATCTCTCGGAGAAAAAGTAAAATTTCTGAATAACTGTCCAAGCTGAGGTTTTGTGGGGCAATCCTGTCACCCATATGTTAGGATACACCTCCGGGACACAAGGTGTGAAACTCTCACAAGTAACCAACATTGGGGCTGTTTAACTTATCTGCCTCAATTTTGGATGCCCTTTTGCTCAAGGCCCGCACCTGCAACCTTAAGTGTGTTGACTGTGTGTATCTCTCTTGCATCTCTCCTGGGCAGTTCCAGGAATGTTATATAATTCCTCTTCAGTGCATTTTTTGAATGGAGGAAGTGATATTGAGCA
>VZTN01001848.1:0-95596 GCA_013400515.1 Erpornis zantholeuca | reverse complement strand
TCTGCATGTGCTCCATGGCACAGGCAGAAATGGAACCTTCCTGGCTGGGGAAGAGTGGCATTTGGCTGTGACACTGAACTGGAGTTCTGAGGTTATCGAGGGAATTTCCACCTTGTTTTGGTTTCATGTGCGACCTTAAGGAAAGCCTTTTAGTCTCTGTTCCTTGTTTTTCCAGCTGTAATGAGGGTGGCTCTTTTGCACGTGTTTATCTGTTTATTTTATTTATGCTACATTTTTAATTATTAATTATGCCTTATTAATTGTGGATGCAGTGCCTACAACCCTGAAGCAGTACTGAATTAGGTCTTAGATGACTACAAGAAGTAGTCAGTAATTCAGTAATTCAATTCAAAGCAGTAAATTAGAGTTCATCCAATCAGTTCTTTTAATCAGTTTTATAATTCAAAAGAGCAGGAGCACTCCATGTGAGGCGTGTTCCTTGTGTTACAAGTCAGTGGTCAGGCTTTTTTCTTTCTCCCTTTAAATATACATGGGGTGTTTCTCTCTGAAAAACCAAGCAAAGGAACTCTAACTCTTGCTTTCAGTAATTTGTAAGGATAGGAATAGGAGACAGGCACCTTGTCAATGATGGTGTATTTCCTAACTTCTTTTGAGGTCACTGTGGTGTATAAATAAAGCCAGATAGAACACCAGTGTTCTACCTGGCTGTGGAGAACTGCAGCTAAATGCTGATGCTTCTAATTAGAGCAGTGTTCAGAGATGGGACATACTCATCTAGGCCTACCTTAAACAGGCTCAGACTACATGGAATATAGTGCTGTCTTCAATGTCATATACATTGCAGTATTAAATAAAAGTGCATTGCTTTCTTTAGCTGTCTGTTGTGGCATTTGAGGCTGGGTTTTAAAAGCAGCATCTTTTAATTTGTAGTAATGGTGATTCTGCATGTGGAGTGAGTGAAAACAGTTCTCTGGAAGTGCTCAGACTGCTGTAGTGAGCTGCACTCCAGACCCAATATTTGCTAGTGATGAATTAGTCTAACTGTTGGCAGCTGCTGTTCAGGGGATCAGGAATGTGTTGTGGTCAGCTGTGGCTCTCTCCCAGTGACACACCTCTGGCTATAAAAACAGAGCTGGTGGCCAGGGGGAGAATTCACCTGCATCTGGATAGCAAAGTTATTTATGCTCCAGTACGTGAGACTTTGAAGCACTTTGAAGTTTGCTGTCGATGATGCATCTTGGCACATGAACAGCAGTGCACTGGCACCAGCACACAGAGCTGTGCTACTGGAGTGAGTGAGGTCTGGGAGTTCTCCTGTCAAAAAATTAAATCCTGGTCTTCAGGCAAGTGAGCAAAGTAGAATTTTAGAGCAGTTATTTTCATAGTATTCTTTGCTTCTTCCAGGTATATGAATGCAGCAGTATCTTGCAAATTAATTTTAAAGAAATTTTTTGTGCTCAAAGAATTTTTGTAATCCCATGTTGAGTTTTCCACTTTTGTGTTCCTGGGGAAACTGCTGTCTGCTTCTTTTGTGTTTCATAAGTGGTGACTGGGCTTATGCTGCTAGTGAGTGTTATGGGAGAAAGAAAATCTCCTTAGCAGGCTGGAGTCAAGACACTGCTCTGTTCTAAAGTCTGCTATAAGCTGCCCTGGGCAAAAGCAAATTGGTGTGTCTGTCCCACTGCCAGAATGATCTATAGAATGTTGAATATTGAGGCATTGTTTAGATCTGTCCTGCTCAGGCCTGTTAACTTGTGAATCCCTGGTCTTTATTTACAGGAGTACTTGGGCAGCAGTGGGTAAGAACACGGAGTGAGGCAGACAGAAAGCAGAAAGCATAAAATACAGCAAATTCCCAATGCCTGCAATTAATAATTTTAACAAATGCATTACTGTTTCTTCATGTTGACTGCCTGCTGTTTCCACTCCTCTTTCTCTGCATGCTCAATATTTTTCTCCCATCTGTCCCTTGGCCGTAATGATGGGACAGATGTACTGCCTAAGTCTTCATCTTGGAGCTTGTGTTAAAACAAGCTCATTGCTCCATTCCTCCCCAGCAGTTTTTACGTGCTCATGTTTCTTTACCATCTCCCCTTTTCCCATATTCTCTGTGCTGTGTTTAGATAGATAAATATATATGTAACATGCTCTCTCTCATGGCCTAAGTAGAAGGTATACAATAGGTATGAAATGCTAATTGTTACATATACATATATATATACACTTATATATAAATATATATGTGTGTATATATGTACATATGTATGTGTGTCTACATATGAAAATATGTGGTGGATGCTTTGTACTTTTCCCTGTAAAAGATTCTCTGTATGGTCTTTTTATGATGTGAAACAACCCATTCTTCATTGTAACTGGCCCTTCAAACTCCATAAGAAAAGCTTTTAAACAAAAAACCTCAGCATTTTCTTCATAAGATTCTGTTAGGATCAGCTGTGCTTTGAACTGTTAAAAACTGTCATTTCTGTTGGATGTTTTCCTCAGGAGATATTTTGGGTATGTTAAAATCATAGCTAGAGAGAGAAAGGAGCGAGAATAGCATCTGCTGTGCATGGAGGGTCTGAGAACACAGATCCGAGTCCATCCGCTGCAGGTCACTGCCTTCCTCTCCTGACTGCAATGTGAAAAGTTCATGGTACAGGCTGCTGCTGGAGGAGGGGAAGAAGCAAATGTTATTGTTAATGGTTTGCTGTTTGCTTTGAGCAGAACCAGCCTTGGGAGTTTGTGCTAAAATGCCTGCTAGAACAGATGATTTGGCAATTAATACAATATTCCCCCCACCACCACCTCCAGATAGGAAATACCAGTGCATTCCCTGTGTTTGCCACTCGGTTCTTGTCACCTCTGCAAATGCTTTACGTTGTAGCCTTCGGATTTTAATATCCTTAGCAACAAACTATTTTTTACCTAAAATACAATTCTGTCTTTAGTGCGTAGGTTAGACTGCAACTAGGAATTGTCTGTGCTGCTGACACATGCCTGTACAAGGAGCAGACTGAGCACTCTTGGGCTCATCCCCATTGCTAGATATTGGAAAAAACCCACTTGCTGCTCAGATTCAGAGCTCTCACACAACATGATAATGGATTTAATACAAGTGAAAACTGCAGCAGGGTAGTCGGGAGCTATTTATTCTCCAAGCCCTTACTGGATAGAGCAGGAAGTGCTGCCCTTAGAATTGCAGCAAGATTCAGATTAGGCTTTTAGCAAAACTCCAAAGGCAAAGACAGTCTGTGTGCAGAGACCATGCATTTTTGGAATTCTTAAGCGGATTAGACAAATGTCTGTCAGAGACACAAGTATTGATTCATATCTAGAATGTTGCTCTTTCCAATGCAACAAACCAAAGCTTCCTGTGTGGAAAAGCTCAGCTGGAGATAAGTGATGTTGAAGTGAGCTGGCATGAAACCAGCCCTGCCTGTGCCTACTGCATCTAGATGGGTCACAGGAGGGATTGGGTTTATACTAAGGCACATCTTCATCCCCAGTACAGCTCCAGGGCTTTATTTAAGCCTTTGTCTGCCAACATGCTCGCATACAAGTTCTGTGATGGCAGGAGAGTCTGTGCTTAATTGATACTCTTTTTATACATTTTAGGGTTACTCTGGCTGCTGTAAATCTGTATTTTCTGAAGTTTGAAAGTTTGGTTGCAAACTTTTTTTTCAATATAGTGATTTTTTTTCAATGTGTGCTGCCACAGAGCTGGCACAGTTGGATGTTCTGTCGTATTTGCACAGTATTTTCCTTCCCACACAATTCTGCTAATTTCAGATCAAGCTGTTTAGTCCAGTGGATGTAACTGAAGCTGAAAGTTTTGCCCAGCAGCAATAAAGGGTGTAAAGTGACCATAATCCTAATCATGGTGTGCTTTTAAAATAATGAGCACCTGTGATTAGTTTAACTCTTAACTCTTTCTAATTTTAGAACTTACTTCTTGTTGTGCTACCTTTTTTTTTTGTTACCAAGTGAGGAAGATGCTTTCTGTAAGAATCTGTTTATCTTACTTATTATCAGGAAGAGGGTAAAATGAGTCAGTAAATATGAAGGACAGTTTTGTGTCTCCAAGTCTTACCGTGGTATTATTTTTTAAACCAACTTTACTTCGAGTTTCTGGCTACAGGTGTCAATTAGCCAGCAATTCCCACATTGTAGTTGTATGAAATAAGCCAAATTCCAGTCCAGGTCTGCAGACTTTCCATGCTAGTCTGCCTTCTTTGGAGATACCACAGTGTGTGTGTATGAGTTGAAGGCTGGAAGACTGTGGAAGCAGAAAAAATGTTCATTTTGTTTTATTTGTTTGCTAGGAAGCTTTAGTGCTTAGGCACTTAAATGAAAAGTAATAGCAAGTAACCCAAAAGTTGGCAGAAAGAGTTGAAAGTTGTTTATTTTAACAGAATACCATTCAGTAGGCAGAAGTACTGGGGAAAAGAAATTAAAACACAGTTTTGTGAACTGTTCTTTGAATATTTTTATTTAAGCCCAGTTCTGAGAGTGATGTAGTTATATAAGAACTTATGGCTTTTTGAAAATATCTGTGTCTGAAGGCTGAAAATCCAGAAAGAAAATAGAAAGAATGGCAAATGCTGATTTTATAATGTGGTATTATTTTTAGGCTTGTTCTCATTACATTTTAGGGAACCTGCCCTGTTGTATTTTGTCTCCTTGAATATACTGAGCATTTTGAAGATGTTATAAAAGCAAATGTACTTTAAAGCAATGGATTTTGAAATAGAAAACGTTGGTTGTAAGACAGAGGATGCATTACTGGCAAAGTGTTTTTTATATTCTTATACAGTTAAACAGTGCAGGAACCTCATTTTGGCAAGGACAGAGAATATCTGGGACATAAAGAAAGATATACTTAAAATATTGTTGTGGCAAGGAGAGGCTGCAAGGAGGCTGCAAGGAGGCTGGTGCCCCTCTTAGCTGGCAGATTCACAGGTCAATTAGGAGTTCAGGTTTTAGGCCAATTATTGCAGGTTTCAAAGCGATTTTCTTCGTTTCTCCACCTGTCATGTACACAAGTGCTCGGTTAGACACTTAGCATGGTAAGTGCATGCAAACCTCCCTGTTACAGCCTGTGGAGTTGTGCTATGCAGTGTGGGCAGGACAATTCCCAGAGGCAGACCTTGAGCCCCTGGCAGCAGCTCCTTTTGCTGGGTTGAACTCTGAGGGGTGACCCAGCAGAGCCCACGAGCTGGGGAGGAGAGCCTTGTGCTGAGAGGGTCTGCTGGGCTCCCATATTCCCCACCCCACTTCTCTGATCCATTCTCTCTCGCAGGCAGGAATGGCATCTCCTGAAAATCCTGAGCAGTTGATCATTGCCCTGGAACCCGAGGCTGCTTCTATCTACTGCCGAAAGCTGCGCCTGCACCAGATGATAGACCTGAGTAGTAGGGCACCTGTCAATGGCTACAGCCCGAGTGACACTATTGGAACTGGATTTACACAGGGTACTTGTGTTCATTCACTTTGTAGCTCTCATGCCTAAGTTTGCTTTGTCCCTGAGGGCTGGTTTCTGACCATTTCTTGTTGTCCTTGTTCTCTTGTAATGTTTCAGGCTGGCATCAGCTTGCTTTTATAAACTGTTTTCCTGCTTACCGTAGTTAGGCTTGCTTAGATGTTGACTCAGCAGATGCCACAGAATGATTTGGATTGGAAAGAAACTCAAAAATCATCTAGTTCCAACCATCTGCCATGGGCAGGGATGCCTTCCACTAGACCAAGTTGCTCCAAGCCCTGTCCAACCTGGCCTTGAACATTTCCAGGGATGGAGCAGCCACAGCCTCTCTAGGCACCCTGTGCCAGGGCCTCACCTCCCTCACAGGGAAGAGTTTCTTCCTAATATTTTAGCATGCAGGTAGATTCCTTGTCTTTCCTTTATTTGGATGTTGTGGGAGTCTTTCAGTATTTTCACAACAGTATTTTTCTGCCTTAATTTAAGTTAATACTTCATGTTGGATCATTTTTTTTGATTTAATTTGTTGGAAGCAATTATATGTTTGATTGTCTGCATTATTGAGGCAGTGCTAAATAACTGGATCTGCAATGAAACTATTAGTCTGAGGTGTTCCAAAGGACTGGCAGGCAGATGCTTTTTGATGTTATCTTTATAAAATATCATTAATGACTTTCAACACTCAGTGGAACACATGGCATTGGAATGTAGCAATGAATTTATCTACTTGTTGAAAAGCAACTGGATAATGCACTTCTGATATATTGACCTGGGATCTGTTGCTGCTGTCAGTGTTTGAAGGGGAGGGACAGAGATTGGACCACTGTAAGTCACTTGACACAAGATTCTTCATCATCAGAATTTTTTGAGCATGGCAGCCTACTGAAACCAGAGGGAAATAGAGGGGGAAAAAAAGGAAAATGGCCTGCAGCAGTAAGATTTGATTGTATAATGTGCATATTTCCCTGTATCTCTGTGAATTGTAACAGTTACCCTGGTACTGATGGTAGTGTGACAGTCTATCCTAGAAGGAATTTTTGAGAAGAATCTGTATGTTATCACATTTGTTAGGTCAAAACAGTAGAGGCAGGTGGGAGGTTAAGCAAGTGGAGCTATTCCTGCACTTAGCAGAGCATATTTTTTTTTAGTTAGGCAGAGTGACTACATCATTCTCTCAAATCCATGGCTCTCCTAGCCAGCACTTGTCAGATGTGTTCAGTGTTTGGAGGCCCACGCTGAGTACAGGACACAATCTGTTTTCAGGATTCAGTCCCTTCAGGGCCCCTTGGCTTCTGTCCTCCTCATTTGTGCCATGAACTATTCCAGTTCCATGTGATTTTACATGAACTCACTTTCAGACAACACAGGGATTTGCTTCTGAGAATAATAAAGGAGTTTATCTGGTTAAGGTTTTGAAGCTGGGCAGAATCTGGCAGATCATGGATTTCTGCTAATGGCCTTTTTCTTGGGTGGGGGAACCACTCTCATTCTTGACTTTGTATGGTAAAAAGCTATTGGGGATGAGAAAGGTTTCACGTCAAAATTAATGAAAACAAAGTTTGGAGTGAATTAATTTGGGGTTGGAATTAAAATTTCATAAAGGCATGGCAGGCACCCAAGACAAGCTGAGAACAGATTAAGGAGAAAAACCCTTTAAATATAAACAGAGAGAAGCACTCCAAGGACCATATTATTGCTGTGAAGTCAAAACAAAAATTTTAGCGTTCGTAGTAGCAAGGATATGCTTGCTTCAGTTGTAGTAGAAGACTGGCTCTTGTGTTCCCTTCCAGCCCACAGGAGGGAATGAAAGGATTGCTATTGATTCTTGTGGGCTTGACAGGCCCTCCCTTGGACCCAGTGCTTGTTCTGTCCTGTAGTGCTTCGTCTGAGCTCTCCCTGTGCTGCCAAGTCAGTGCACTGAGGGGAAGCACTGGGCAGCTTCTCTGTGTCCTGGGGTCTTTTTGGGGAGGGTGCAGGAGCAAGTGGAGCTGAAGCTCTATTTTCTGATGGCAGGTACTATAGAAATAGGAAATTCTGTGATTTGCATGCTGATATTCTCAGAAAGAATTTTCACTCATGACAGGCTTCCTCTCTTGAAGTGTTTTATGAAGTGCCTCTGAAGGTGAGTGAAGATAACACAAGGAATGTAGGTTTTTTTGATTGTTGAGTTGAAGAGGCTGATTTAGAAGCATAAATAGCAGAGGTTCTCACTACTCTGCCTTCTCTTGACAGACTGTTCTGCATCTTTTAAATGTCTAAGTAGCAGTTAAGTCTTGTAAGTTAACTGATTGTTATAATAATCTTGAAAGATTACACTTAATTTTTAATTGGTATATATTTTAAATATTATGAGGGTCAGCCCTGGTGATCACTGTGTCCTTAAGAAGTTACTAAACTGAGCAGCAGTGCTTCTGGCTGCTTGTTTTGAGGTAGACTGACATCCTGAGAGACTGGGGAGGCGTGTTTGCCTGAGCACTCAAAATGAGCAGTGGTTTTTGGAAATGTGGGAGTGTTGCCATCCTGGGTGGTGTGGGGGTTTTCTGGGAGCAGGCTGGCGCTGCCACCTGCTGATGGAGGCTGCTGTGAGCACAGCTGGCTGCCAGCCCCCCACCCTGCTGCCAGCACAAGCTTTGCAAGTCAGAGTGTATTAAAAAGCCCCAAGTCAGACTTGTTTATAGCTTTCTTATTAGGTTATTACTATATATTTGCATTATTTGTATTAGGTAATTCATATACATTAAAAGACATATAAGTATATATAACAAAATCAAGGAAGATCTGTGTGGCTATAAAACATTTTTCTTTCTAGGAATGACATTCTAACATTCCTGGTTCCAATCTGATAATTTTTGTACATTTGTTTTGTTAAGAAGTGATACATACAGATCTCTCAGCTTGCTAGCACTTGTTTCTTGCAGTTTATGATTTTATTTCTTCATGCTTTTTTTATACTCAGTAACTTTTTTCTGTCAATCTCCAGGGAAGGAGCACGTGCGCCGGAACCGGCAGAGCCGGACCTTCATGGTGGAAAATGTCATAGGAGAGATCTGGTCTGAGCTGGAGGAAGGTACTGTCCTTTCCTGAACAAACCTTGCTCTCACTGGTTTTGTATTGCAGGCAAATATTGTGTTTCCCACAAAGGTGCTGTGCACTGCATTGTTCTCACAGTGGTTATAAAGGGGAAAAGGAAAAAAAACACAAGTTTGTGTGCTGCTCTTAGTTACAAATGCTGAACTGCAATTCTGTATGCTCTAGCAAAATATTATTTATTAAAGAGGTGGTGGAAAGCTAGGGAGCCAGAATATTTTCCTCAGAACAGGCCTTGTAAATATGGCATAGCATTAATTTGGTAGCCCACTAGGATGTGCACCAACAGAATGAGTAGTCCCACTGATCTGCTTTTCAGCTGTGCTACCTCAATAGCTTTTGACATCCAACTGTGATATTAGTTATCAATCATTGTGTTATAATTACCAGCAAAGATCAAGTCTCCAGCACAGCCATTCCTGACTGGCTGTAGGCTGTTCTCTCCCCTGGTGCCTCAGGAGCTCTCAGTGCAGGGAGCTAATGTGCTCACAGTTGTGTAAACGCCCCTGGCCTCTCCCCTTGGCATTCCAGGTGATCGGTACATCGTGGTTGACAGTGGAGGAGGCACAGTGGATATGACTGTCCATCAGATCAGGCTTCCTGAAGGACATCTGAAGGAGCTCTACAAAGCAACAGGTAATGTCACTTCCACTGCTTGCTTTATGTAATTAGTTTGGCTATTATATATTTATGTAATGTTTTGGCTTGTCAGGGAAGGAAATGTATGCCTTTATTGCATTTTACTGAGAGTGTTTCCTGAAATGAGACCAGCACTCAAAATTTGTATAACCCAGCTGCTGGTTGGCTGAGTCATTCATTTATAGTCTTAGACTTACAGTGGCTGCGATGATGCAGGAGTAACAGTGAGGCAAAGGTAAGATCATGTCATGTATCAGACCAGCTGTTACATTTAGGAAAGAACCTCTTTTTGTGGACCTTCTCCCACGACAGTCCTGATGAGAGTGCTGTTCTGATATGTATGGGATCAGCTCAAAAGTCCTAAGAGTATTAAAGAACATCCAGAATATTAAAGCTGGGTTTTGTCTCTGCTGCAGGCGGACCGTACGGTTCTCTGGGTGTGGACTACGAGTTTGAAAAGCTCCTGTGTAAAATATTCGGGGAAGATTTCATTGAGCAGTTCAAAATCAAGCGTCCTGCTGCCTGGGTGGATCTGATGATCGCGTTCGAGTCGCGCAAGCGGGCGGCAGCTCCCGACAGGACCAACCCCCTCAACATCACCCTGCCTTTCTCCTTCATCGACTACTACAAGAAGTTCCGAGGTCACAGCGTAGAACATGCCTTGAGGAAAAGCAAGTGAGTAGGCAATTGAAACCACATGGATGCAGAATTAACTACTTGGTAGCGAAGACAAATAATTAAAATATCCTAATTACGTTAGGACTGAAAGGTAACTGTGTAGAAGTGTAGTGCAAGGATGAGAAAATGGGATTGCCTCTAGTGCAGTTTCCAGAATGAAAAGTTCTGGTCAATCTCTTGCAAAAGCTTTTGCACTTTTCAGGTATTGCTGAAATACCTGACTTCTGCTAGGCCACCACTGCATCACTTTCTTTGACTGAATATTGTGAGTCCCTTACGTGTTAATTAGCAATGACAGATCAAACACAGAATTTGTTGCCTAGAACCTAAATTTTGAGTGGCCTGGATCCTGGAAAAAATCCAAGATTGTGAGATGTGTAAATATATTCATGGCTTGAGGGAAGTTATTAAGAGTATCAGATCACTGGAGAAAACACACTGCTACATAAAGCTCTACAAGGGAAAAGCATTCAGCTTTTGAAGTGATGGCAGGCTTTTGCTTCTTATAATATTTTACCAGTTTGATAATATGCTTGATAGGCAGGGAGACATAATCACCTCCAGAGATTTTAATTAGTGGTTTTCAATATCAAGAAGTCACCCTAAATGACAAGATCATGGGCTGCTGTTGAAAAGGAAGTGAGAAGAAAACAGAAATGGGCATTTTGCATCTTCTGACGTTACATACTACAGAAAACCTGCAGTTTAAATAAAAGAGAATGAACAAGAGAATCTGTGAATCTGGGGCAGGAGGCTTGAGACCTGAAAGGGGAAGATTTGATATTTAGTACTTGTACCTTAATTTTTTTAACTAGCCAGTGTTGAATGTAGTATGCAGGCTGGAACTCCTGCATCTCTTTTAGAAGTTATTGGTAAATGTACTGAAAGCTTAAATTACTTGGAATCCAGCTAAAAGTCGCTTTCCTAAATGAGACTGAGTTTCTGAAATCATTAAAAGTTTCTGCAAATACTCCCCCTCACAAAGCCATCTCTTCTTAATGATGAATCTTGGAATTCTAAATGCTCCCTTCAAATGAAATGAAATGAAATGGATAACAGGATAGAAAGAGTGTAAAGGTTGATATATAATGTGCATGAGTGAAAGGGAGATTACTGAGCTATACAGATGTGTATCAGTGTTAGAATAGCATAATGCCTGTATTCACTTAATAAATATTATGCCTCATTAAAAATGCTGTTCTCTCCTCTGCCTCCTGAGGCTTCCCAACTTGCTTGTTTTCCTTGTGTGTTTCCAGTGGCTTTGGCCTGCTGCTGCTGTAATCTAAATGTTGCCCTTCTGGCAATGAATCAGTGCTGTTTCAGATGAGCGAGCAGTGCATTGACTGCCAGCTGTTTCAGAGAGCAGTTGAGCATTGCTAATGCTGCAGAAGGCAATCAGGCAAAGAAAACAACAATTAGGCAAGCAAAAATAATAATTCTCCCTTCGAGTTTTACATAACTGCAGTTGGTATGGGGCTAGGGTGAGCTGAGGCACTTTCTTCCAAGTAAAATGCTCGCAAGTTCTGTAAACTCATCAATTCATTTATTTAATATGTCTGGTGGTTGTTTTGCAGCTCAGCTCCAATGCTTCAATGTTCTTTCTCACTGTTCTTTTGCAGTGTGGACTTTGTGAAGTGGTCCTCCCAGGGAATGCTGAGGATGAGCCCGGATGCAATGAATGCACTTTTCAAACCTACGATTGACCAGATCGTTCAGCACCTCAGTATGTATCCAAGTGTGGTTCCATTGCTGGCTGAGCTGAAACTGAAGCTTTGCTCACCCAGTTCAACCCAGTAACAACTCTCCTGGTATGCACCAGTTGTAGACAAGGAATTTAGTTCTGAAACTTGCAGCTCTCTACAAATAAACTAGGAAAATAATAAAAGTAGGGGATGTGTCCTGAGCACGTATTCCTACCTAGCTCTAGCACTGGTTACTGAGTGTGATTCAGTCCTGTTCCTGCCTAAGCTTCAATTACTCTGTGCTTCCAGGGCTGCAAGCATTCAGAAGGCTGACATGCACTGAGAAACCCAGATCCTGCCTTTTTTGTTTTGTTTCAGGCAACAGCTAAATAATGCCAAAGGTGTAATTAATTTCTGATTATTCCTGGTATTAAGACTTCTGGTTCATTCCTCCCCCCGGAAGGTGACATTTGTTCATGACCATCCAAATCACTGACATCTCTAAAACACAAATAGTAAATGATGCATCATGGTAAAAATACTTCCAGGCATGGCTTAGACAGCAATGAATTTATTGGTCCAGTAATGGAAAGTGACATGTGCTTATTTGGAAAGTTACTATTTAAGGTCTTTCTGGTGGAAGCTGAAATTTTTATCAAGTAGGATATAAAGCATGTGGTGAGAAAGTGTTGCTTTCTTCACATTACAAAGCACTATTTGGAATGGAATATCCAGTTTTGCTCATCACATGTGAGGGATTATTAGCTAAATTTCAGAATTTAATAAACAACAAGTATAGGGCAGCTGATATGTTAGCAAGGAGGGAGTCACATAGGACTGCAACAGTTGGGACAGGTAACTCGGTTGTTTGAACCACAAGTGAGCCTACAACTGAACTGCATGATTTTCTGGAAAGTAGATGTGGGCTTAAGCTAAGAAGGAACATCTGTAAGAATGTAAAGAGGTGTTAGTTTGCAGATGGTATTTGTTGTGGTTAATATGTTGGGGTCAGAAATAATAAGCGAATTTGAAATGCGGTGATTATTCTGGAACACAATAAAAGAGTGTGTTTTAAATGCTGCTTCAGAAATGTTGTATGCTTTGAGGTAAGTGAATTCATAGTGAAATGTGGTAGAGACTACAGGCGTGGGACTGGTGCATGCTGAGGGTGGCAGTGTGGGTGCAGATGTGGCAGTTTCAGTTCATGTGCAGGAAACACTCAGTGCACTCAGACATGGAAATTTCACTTACTCTGCCTCATCACAGTGGATTTTTCCTTACTGAATGGTGTCTGTTTCTGTTCAGGTGAAGTGTTTGATAAGCCAGAGGTGACCAATGTGAAGTTTCTGTTCCTGGTGGGTGGCTTCGCCGAATCCCCCTTGCTCCAACAAGCAGTCCAGAGTGCTTTTGGCTCAAGGTGCCGGGTCATCATTCCCCAGGATGTGGGTCTGACCATCCTCAAAGGAGCTGTTCTCTTCGGCCTCGACCCCGCTGTCATCAAGGTGCGGCGCTCCCCTCTCACCTACGGCGTCGGGGTGCTCAACCGCTTCGTGGAGGGGAAGCACCCCCCGGAGAAGCTCCTCGTCAAGGACGGCACGCGCTGGTGCACCGACGTCTTCGACAAATTCATCTCAGCCGACCAGTCCGTAGCCCTGGGCGAGACTGTGACCCGCAGTTACACACCCGCCAAGCCTTCTCAGTTAGTAATAGTGATCAATATCTACAGCTCGGAGCAAGACAGCGTCAGCTTCATCACCGAGCCCGGCGTGAAGAAGTGCGGCACCCTGCGCTTGGATCTCACGGGAACTGACGCCGCCGTGCCCAACCGGCGCGAGATCAAAACGCTGATGCAGTTTGGGGACACTGAAATCAAAGCCATGGCTGTCGATGTCGCCACCTCTAAAAGTGTCAAAGTTGGTATTGATTTCTTAAACTACTAGCGGCCCTTTGCCCCACCGCAGCCTGTTTGTGAGACTGTTCTTCCACTGTTCCATTTTATGACTTTCGTCTGTCACGTCATCACCTTGAATTTCAGCAGGCTATAGGAGAACAGCTAGTAAGGTGGGGTATGCTGTGGTTGTGCCCTTTGGTGACCAAAGGCTGGATTTTGAAAGACCTTTTGAAAAGTTTCAGGAGCAAAAGTTCCAGAGGTAGTAAAAGTTACTGAGTTACTCAAGCATGCTTAAAGATCTACCTTTATTAAGTAAACACTGATTATTTTTGGGTCCTGAAGGTTAGTTAAAAATATACCAAGTTGTAATCTCTTTGCCTTGTTCTTCCTCCTCTTCCTCCTGAGAAAAATTCACTAACCCACGTGGCTGTTGTAGGGGGGTGTATCTGTGTGGGATATCTGTTTAAACAGCACCATCCTCTGGCAATGGGAACAAATTAGTCATTTATAGTATTCTTTTCATTTTGCCCACTGCTTTCAGAATTTAAAGTGCTGAAAATCAATGACTCAAAGAAATAGGAACAAAATTACTTAAATTCTGAGTAAAGAAAATCCCCAGAAATCCTTAAAATTATATTTAGGAAATAGATATGTGTTTTGGGAGCCTAATATTGATTGCTCCAGTTTGAAAACAGGGCCTTTGTTGTCAGAGCTCTAAGAAAAAGCTGACAGATTAATTAGCTAGAATCACCTTCATTATACTTAGGAAAATAATATTGAGAACAAACCTAATTTTCTTTTTGGTCTTCTAAACTCATTTTTATTAGTTTCCATCTGAAACCATAGAATCACAGGGTAGTTGAGCTTGAAGGGAACATCCATTGACTATCTGATAAAACCTCTCAGTTCTAACCAATATCAGTCAGAACAAGTTGCTTTTTCCAATTTTGATTATCTCCAAAATGAAGATCCCTAAACTCCAGGCAATTTATTTTACAACCCTCACTGCTCAAGTTTTTTCTTTTAAACTCTTTAAAAGGAATTTCCGGAGTTTAAATTTGTACATGTTGCTTCTTTCTTGCTCCTTCACTTAGATACCTCTGAGAAGTGTGGCTGCATCATCTTTCCTGACTGCTCTCAGGCACTTGTACCCATTCCTAGCATCCCCTGAGCCTCCTTGAGTCCAACAGCCCTAGCTCTCTCAGCCTTTCATGAAAGATCCCCCAATCCCTTCATCACCTTTGTGATCCTTTGTTGGTCTCAGTGCCATGGGTCTGTGTCTCTCTTGTCCTGGGAAGCACAGAACTGGACCTGGCACTGCAGACATGGTCTTGCCAGGGCTGAATCAGGGGAATAATCACTTTCTTAGACCTGCTGACAGTGCTGTTCCCAGTGCAGCCCAGGAGGCTGCTGGCATTCCTTATTGCAAGGGCACATTGCTGGCTCACGCTCAGCCTTGTGTCTGCCACGATGCCAAGGTGTTGTTCTGCTGCCAAGCTGCTCCCCAGACTGTTGGTCCACAGCTTCTCCTGGTGCATGGAGTTATTCCTGCCCTGGTTCACTACTTGGCACTTGCCTTTGCTGAACTTTACGAGGTTCCTGTCTGCACGTTTCTCCAGCCATCTGACCTTTCTGCTTTATCAAGCACTTTCCCAAGTGATTATATTTCTTTTCTTCTTCGTTCCTGTGTTAAGATTTGGAAGCACAGCTGGATGATGGCTGTCCACAAACATTTAAACCATTCAGAAGAGATAAAGCATTCAGATCAAAAGTATCATAATATATTTTTTGTAGCAAATATTTTAATTGATTAAAATATTTTGCTGGGTTGAGTTGAATGGCCAAGGAAGTGGAAGGCAGAAGCCAATCAAATGAAAGTACAAATAGCATTAAATAAAGCATTCCTTACCTGGCAGGAAGCACAGAACTCGAGACAGAGGGAATGCAATGATGGCCATGGTAGCATCTTATTTTCCAAAAAGCAGCTTTCTGGAAACATTTCCTTAAGCATGCTCACCTGGAAAATTTCTTTTGCAACTACAGTAGTTTTTATTGTGCAAAATGCTACAGGAGGAAAACTTCTGTATCTGCCGTGAACTGACAACTTCAGATTCAAATCCTAATCCCTCTCCAAATTAGCAGACTGGTACTGACCTGTCGAATCACCCTAAGATGCTGACACTTTGCAGAGTATTTACACAGAGCTGCCTGATTACCTGCTGGAATTCATTACATTTTCAAAACTTTGCGATGTTAATTATTAATCTAAACCTTCCTTTTAAAAAGTTGAGCATGAGTTAAGTCCATTACTGACACTTTGGGAGATGAAAGCTTTATCAGTTATTTCATTAATTTATGTTCCAATCCTGCACTTAAACTTTCTGTGTTTGTCCTGGAGTTTTGCCACAGTAGAGAGCTGCAGAACTGATCCACTGCATTTTGTCATTGAGTTTTCTGTGTCTCCTGCAGAATTCCCTGGTTGAATGGGAAATGTGTTCTGCATTCAGCTTTAAAATAAATGAATAAATAAAGGACTATGGAGAATGCTAGTCACAGTATCCTGCTGGATACTTTCTATAATTACAAAGTGTGCTTGCTAGCAGTCGATTTCCTGCTGCCTGCTAAATGCTTTAAAAGCTAAATACTGGGATTTTTTTGTGCGTGTTGCTTTCCATGGTTTACAAACAAGAGAAACTTTAAGATGAGTTATGAACAATATAATTTTATGTATATACAATATTTAAATATTGTACAGACTCTTTCTTTCTACAGTGCTATTTTCTTGTATAAAAATGCACTTTGCCTCTGTTGATTTCATTCAGGTGTTACTTTTAAATAACATAGTTTCTCAATCAGCTTCTGTAATTACAGGCTTTTAAAGATGGTGAGATATGAAATCGGTGAAAGGCCGATATTATAATAATAGGAAAGAAATGTTGGTGTGTCAGAGAATACAGCATTCTTCCTGCAATGCAAGTCATACCAGCTCAGCACATCACACAAATGCAATAGTCTCTTGCTGGGGTTTTCATTTCTTTGTTTCAGATGGTGACCTTTCCATCTCCAGCAGTTCTTCATAATAATGGATGAATCCTCCTGTAAAACCAAAAACCAGATTGTAAAATCTGGATATACAGCTTCTGCACTAGGTTTTGGGTTTTTAATAAGGATCTTCTCTAGTTTTAAAAAGCAACAACAACAACAAATGAAAAACTACCTTCCAAAGCCAGGCAACACTCTTGTATTGTAGCTGCAGGTAAGAGCCAGTCTCTGTCTACCACATCCACCTACCAAAAAACAAAGTTCTTACAGAAAAATAAACTTTGCTGTCTTTGCATGCTCTGTTAAGCTGAATCTGTCCAGTTCTGCACAGATTTGTTTTCAGTGGCCTTAACACAGGATTTGATCTCATGAATGGCTGCCACCCCCTGTCTCCCCTGTGAAGAGGAGGTGACCTGCAAGATCAGGTGGCCCATGATTTTTGTGCTGTTTCCAGCCCATCTGCAGGGAAAGCTACAGGTGGTTTCTGCAGCTCTTCTGAAGCAGAGTTCCCTGCACAGCAGTGATTCTCTGCCCTTTCTGGTTCACCTTTTGTAAGATCCCATCTGGATCCAAGCAGTTTGCTGAAATCCCTGTAACTGTTAAACGTGGTTTACATATTTTTGGACTTCCTCCTTCAGTCTGATGAGAACACTATCAAGCTTATCTTTGCAGAGCACTGAACAAACTCCCAGCTGTCCTTGTTGCCCTCTTTCAGAATGGAAAAATAGCTTGTCTCTCTAAAGAATTAGAATTGTTAAGTAGAATATTACACTGTGGTCTGTAGACTATTACCCAATTAAACAACTTTACATTGTAAGAGGCATGTGGATGCCCATTTTGATAAAGGATGTTAGGCTGTAAAATTAATATGAAATTTACTAGGAAATGAGGCATTTTTAGAGCTGTAGTTGTGATACTTTTGCAGGAGATTCCCTGCAGAGCATTTTTTTGGTAGGGGTTTCAGATGACATTGAGCAACTTAATGTTGAAAAAGACAACAAGGCCTGCTATCCATGGGGAAAGCAGAAGGTCTTGGCAGGAGTTTTGCTCTAAGCAGCAGCTTCAAAGTTTGGGTCCAAGTTACTGAACTCTAGGCTGAAGTTTAGCAGCTAATTGTGATGGAATGATTAATTGTGCTAGAATATGATAAATGTGCAGTGGTGGTTAGGACAGTTCACATTGGTATGAGTATACCAATATTTATACACAGGAGTTTTAATGCATTATTATGAGAAGGCTAATTATATATTGCAGAGATTTAATAGCCAAGATAAGCTGCATATTTATGATATGAAGTGGCTTAAGCGGATGAATAGTATAAAAGTTGTTGGGCATAATGTCACAGTACTCACCTGCTTGAAATAGTCTTAAACTATATTATAAAACCAACCATTGTGGTCTTGTTCACCTCTGTGCAAGATAAATTCAGATTTCACTGATACTTGGAGCTGTTCACAACTTGTCTGGATTGTATCTTGAGTGTTCTTGTGTCTTCAATCATGTCAAATAAAATACCTTAAAACTAATTTCTCTTTTTCGGTGCTACTATTCTTATGAAAACAACTATAAAAAGAAACATAATTTATTATGAAAGTGAGACAGGCCGAGTGGTTATGCTTGATTTTGGGTGCCCCTTCATGCGTGTAACTGAGCAGAAGTGACACCAACCATCTGCACTGCTTTAGTTCACTTGTGTCCTCCAAGTGTGCCCAAGGTAGAACTTCACTGCTGCTCATGACTCAACTTTCAGCAAAATTGGTGTAGCTGAGTAAGGTTTTGTTGGAGGAGTTCAGACAGAACGACTTTGGCCAATACCAAAAGCAGATCAGGTATCTTCTGTAATGATTCTCTCAGAGAGCCAGGAAATCAAATACAAATTTTGATAAATCAAAGAGAACTGTAATCTCTTAGGTCATGTATTATTAAAAGCTGTTTTATTGTTAAAAATGCATTATCAGGCCAATAAACTGGCCAGTAACCAGGTATATTAGCATGAGAAAGTGACTCTTTATAGATCTAGGGATGTTTAGTAAGGTCCAGGTGCACTGAAAAAACCCTTTCATGACAGTTTGTGCAGCATTGCATTTTTCTGCTTACAGCTGTAGGCCGTGTCCCTCTGAAATTCAGCAGTGTTGGCACCAGCTCTGGAGGTGATTCAGTGGCACAGGTGACCTTGGTCCATGATGCTGCAAAGACAGAGTGAACTGAGATGCTTTAGCAGCCACTACACCCAACTTCCACCTCTTTGCTGCAATGAAGGTGTTTTACAAGTGCTTTATGACTATAATTATAAACACCATCCTAATAGGCTAGGTACTGTATTTAACTTGTAATGAACTTGATTTCAGCTAAACATTCAATTAATGTTACTAGTACAATGGGAAATATAATTACAGTCTTCAGAGACACATTAAGAACCAAATTTTGCTTTCAGTGTTCTACCACATTGCTGAAGATTCCAGTGGAGTTTCATGTGTGTGCAATCAGAATTTGGGCCTTACACTGGACTTGCCTAAATCTTAAGGCTTTCTCATATGAGTGTGTTTAAATTTAAAGTTACAGCCCCAGCTTGGAAGGAGGGATTTTTTATAAGTTGTTGGTTCTACAGAATCACATTAAGTCCCTACTGAAATTTGCAGATTTTGTAATCATTTAAATAGCTGTGGAATAAAACAACTTGTGAAAGGCCCTCCCTGACAGCAGTGTCCAGCTCTCTGTCTTAGGGACAATGGATTCAGAGCTGCTTTACTCAGTGCAGGAACTGCTTGGTTTTGAAGAGATGCAGCCTGGATATATTGGTGAGAAGTGCAGATGCTTTGTGTGACTGGGATTCAGGCCTGTTATTTGCCAGTCTTGTACTTAATTCTTTTAGGATTAAATTCTGGTTTATTAATTCTCATTCATGCCATGCTAGTTGTGTCCTAACTCACAAAAACATTTTTGTGGTGCAACCAATGCAAAGTCACAATAAGGTGGTGATTTCCTTCAAAGACAAAAAGTCCTTTGGAGACTTGAATGTGGATATTCAAAAAAAGGAAGGAGATTCCACCACAGCCTGTGCAGTTCCACAGATGCAAAGATCAATTTCTTACATTGTCTTGTGCCATCCGTGTGCCATTTATTGAGTCAGTTAACTGCAGACATTTTTCTGCAAACCAAGAAATTCTGTATTGTCTTTAGTTAACAGAGTTGATTAGATGCTGGCTATAATTTTGAAGTAGTACCTATTTTCTCATTTTTCAGGGATTTTAGTGATAGGGAAATGTTTACTAGGTGCCATATCCCAGGAGCTCTGGATTTGGGCCCAGAGCAGAAGTTACTGAATGAGGACATGTTGTTCATTACCATATGATGGCAAAAAGCAAATTAAGAACATGGGAGATTGCAGCCACTGTGATCCTTCTACAAGTGTCCACAGGTGAGCTGACACAGACATGGAGAAATGAAAAATAAATCTAAGCTTAGTGTGGTAATGTGTGCTGCAGCAGAGCCAAGACATCAAAGGAGGATGATAGCAGGCTGAGTGTGAGGAATAAAAGGAACTGGCTGGAGAGATGTGTAAGCAGGACCTCATGGGCAGAACAGAGGCACTGGAGTGCTGCTCCAGCAGTTACAAGGTCAGGGATGGTTTCAAAGCACAGCATGGTGAGATAGAGCTGTGACTGCCAGGGTTTGTTAAACTGCAGTAATCTAAAGAGTCAGAAGGGTGACTCTCTCTCTCCTGAGGGCAACGAGGAGTATTTCCTTCCCTTTGAGGAACAATCTCTGCACCTCTAGTAGGAACTTCCGTCTGCCATCAGCTGATAAGAGCAGACACCAGACTGAACACATCCTCTTCCTTTGCAGTGCAAGGAGCAGCCTCGGTGCTGCCCTGGTGCTTCTCACACACACACAGCCTGCAGGCTGTGCATGGGTAACACACACGGGGCTGCAGCTAAAGCACTGCAGGTAACAGATTGCTCAGAAGGTTCATTTTCCATCTAGTGACAAACACAATAGATCTGTTTTCTCAGCCTGTGTCCCCCCACCAGCACTTTGCCTAGATGACTCCTCAAAATGAAGGGAACTGAAGGAAGTTCAGTGTCAGCAGAGCAGAATCCAACAGAAAAGGTGCTGGTTCTGCATGATGTATGCAGGAGTTTTATCTAAACGTGGCTTTTTCCACAAACAACATTCCAGCATCCTTCTCCAGATGATTTTCTCCCCATGTTCTTTGTGTTGGCAGAGGTCTGGGTAGCAGTACTATCTGCAGGGTGTTGTGAACACACAGCCTTGCCCATGAAAAATTCCTTACGCAGTGGGCAGGAGAATAGATTTGTCTACTCAAGAAACAAGGTCAATATTTCATCCTGATAATTGTGTAAGGCAGCAGAAGAATCAGGTAACGTCACAGGGTGTCCCAAAGCATGTTTAAATTAACGTTGTAGTCCTTTTCTTTTGTCTTATGGGTGAAACACATGAGATTGAAGATCAAAAAGTACCACACACTTATCAAAGATGTTACAGGACTGAGGGGACATTGACAAACTACACTGATCATATCCCACTGAAGCAATTTTAATTTCTCTCTTTCAGAGTCAAGCAGCATACAATAATTCAGGTTTTTTCTCTTCTCTATTCAGATCCATCCCATGTTTTTGCTGACTGCAACTGCAGCTCTGTTGGAGCATCACAGGAGATTCATATAGCTGGAAAGGACTTCAGGCATCCATCATACATCACCTTCTGCTGCAAAACAATATTAGTTCTGCCTAAAACACTCCTAAACTTTGTTTAATCTGGTTTTAAACCTGATGCTGAAGTAGTGTCACCTGCTTGGGCAGTTTGTTTGTTTCACTGTCCTTGTCTGTTTGAAGTCTTACATAATGTCAGCTTTGACTCTCTGGTTGTCCTACCCCTAGAGAACATGGGAATAATTCATCTCATTCCTGCCCTGACAGCTTTTGACATGTCTGAAGACCAGTTTCATGCATGCCCTGAATCTAATTATTTAATTAAGTCCCAGGTCCTTCAGCCATGTTTTATAGACCTGTGATGTTTTTCATGGCTCTGCTGGGAGCTTTGAGGATTAGGCAGTGGGTGCTGGTTTCTGGTAGATAAACATCTTATTGCTGGGAGGAGATTTGGAAACTGATGCTGAAGTTGCTCTGTGTGAGCACACATGAAGGACTCATGTTGGGAGCATCCCTCTCCAGAGCAGCCCTGGTGAAGCATCAACAAACAATGGAATGGGATGTGGGTATTGGAGGCACCTTGTGGTTTTGTCTTTTGCAAACATTGATTAAAGGCCTTCTGGTGTTTAAGCTGAAAGGTATGTGTTTAAACCTTAGGAGCTTGTGACAGTAATGTTACATTGCCTGGGTGTGTTTTGGATAAATGGCACTTACAAGGTAACCACAAATCATGGTTATGAAGCAGACTGTGAGTTTTCCACTCACTTTGCTTTTGGAATTGGCACCATTAAAACATTTTTCTTGAACTCCTATACTGTGGAAATTCTGATAAACTACTTGTACTTCGCTGGCCTGAAGTGAGTTGAGCTTTTTCAGCTGCATGAAAAGTGCTGCAATGAAAAACCTCAAAGAGGGTGAGAAATCTCTGACTTCAATAATGACTTGAGGGGAAGGTTTTGGCAGAGTACACTGAGCTTTTTACTCTGGATTTAAAATGCAGGAAAAGAGTTCAACCACAGAAAACTGGGTTCCACTCTGAGTTAAAGATTAATTTAACCTGGTAGCCACCCCTACTTTTGACTAAATGATGGCACCTCTGGGTGTCTAAGCCTTCCTTACACATCCCTGTCATTAAAATCTCTAGCTTTTCTCTGTGGCTGCTATGGGACATCCTGACCTTTAGAAAATTAAGATCTAAATGAAGAATGTTGGAAGACTGTGCTTTAGACTCAGTTATTTAATAGCTATTTTACTCAAACTGATGGCTGTGGAAGAACCATATGATCTCTTGGGAGAGTCCCAATGCTCCATCACCTAAAACTGTGACTGGTGTGATGCCAACAGTGAATGGCAAACCTTGTGCATCACTATTTCCTCTCTGCTTAACCAGTGGAGAAAGCAGAGCTGCTGTAAACAAGAAAACTCTGTAAACAGGATTTGTTTCATCTGTTCTATTCTACTCCTCCAAAGCTGAAATTAAGCATTTTTACAATCTCCATGCCCAAAACACCTCAAGTGTACAAAGAAGATTATGGGACTGGTATGAGCATCTTGGTGCACCCAGAAAACCCTAAAAGATCTGCCCAGTAGATGAGCAGTCCTGGTTGGGAGCACCAGAACAGCTGGACCAGTTTTGGATTCTAAAGTAAAGCAAAAGCAACTGGAGAAACTCCTCAGATTTATTGAACCTTCTGGGGGCTTTTTGTGTGTGAAGTTATATTCATCTTCCCAGAGTACAATTAGCATATTCACCTACATTTAAATAATTAATTTCCTTGTTATACGCCAACTCTTAATTTTTTGTTCTTTCAGCATTATTGAAATCTGTGACAAGAGGTAGTGATATGAGGAAATGCTTGGTTTCTGGTTTGTTAATCAATTCCATAATATCTCCTTCTTCACAATTGCTTTATTTAATAGCACCAATTTCTGCTTTCAGGTCTTGACTTCCCTGTTAAGCTTTTAAGTTTCAGAATTTTTTTTACTCTTTTAACCTTTATCCCTTTGATTTTTTTTTTCTCAGCCTATAATTTATTATACAGTCTCCTGTCAGAGGAGGAGGTAGACTAGGTGATTTTTACTGTATTGCAAATTATAATTATTATAGTTATTTGCATTAGTAATGGATTCATTCTTATCACTGAAAACAATTCCATTATATGATCAGACAGTTATCTTCACACTGTCCATGATCATATACTTTCATTAGGCACCTCTTTCTCTGTGGGTCAAAAGGAGAATTATTCTTTGGTGCAGTCACTCTGCTCTCCACTTTTAACATTTTTCCCTGGTTAAAAATAAGTTTTTATTACCTTAAAAGGGTCCTATGCAATAAAAATACTCTTCTTTCTGCTGCTGCATTGCCATCCCTTCAGACCCAGCAAGGGAGGCACATGAGCAATGTCCCCTCTGTCACAGCCACTGGGAGAGGGCTCCTGATTCAGGTTCTGTGGGAGGGAATGAGAGGCTGATTTTCATGACCCAGCAAAGATATTTTGGCTCCTTTTCAGAATTAAAGCAAAGGCTTGAGGATCTACAGTCTGTCCTTAATGAAGGGAAGAAGCCTCCTTTGCCAAGCCCTCCCCATATTCTGTGGGAGGTGGGGATTTGGAAAGGGTGATGGCAGAGGGAGGGTGCAGAGGGGCAAACCCATGCTCTCTGACTCCCTGCTGGAATTGCTGTGCCTCTGCAGGGCTGTAAAATGCTCAGATGCACTGACTTCCACACTGCAAGCCCAGGGGAAGATGAGGAAGGTTGGAAAGGGATGTGCAGTCAGGCCACAGAATTCCCAAGGGACAGAGAACACCTTGGGGAGAGATGAGGGTGGTGAACTCTTCCACACTTCCCTACTGATGAATTTTTTCCCCTCCTCAAATGAGAGATGGCTCGTGTTTGGGTAAAGAATTAAAGACAATACAAAGAAGGTTGTCAATCTAAACTGAGAGTTTGTTCAATTTAATTTTGAGCAGATCCTGTGGTAGTTTCTGTAGTCTGACCCGGGCTGTAGCCAGAAGACAGAATGCTCTTGTTGGGAGAAGGAAGGGATGGCTCCTGCTCTTCCACCAGCTCAGGCAGGATGGACACAAGCTGATCCCGTGTTTTGCATCCCATATAATTAAGGTGGTGACTGTATATATTCCTCCTCCATGAAGAACCTCTTCTGAGCGAGAAATGTTACCACACTCAGGAGAGGTCTCACTTTCCAAAGAGGATAATCAGGACTCCCAGGGAATCCATCCTCTGAAACTGCACATCCCAAGCTGAGGCACCCAAGCCACCAGAGAAATGTTCATTGCTGTTATTTTTCACAAGGAAGTGAGACTTAGGTTATATAAATTATATGCTAAATTACAATAATGTGAATTATTATCTGAATAAATGCATTACTGTGGAGGTTTAGATACCTTTTTTTCCCCTTTCACCTCCTTAATTGGTTAGATGTGAATCCATTATCTACTTAATGCAATTAAAGGTAATATTTTTCATAGGATAAACACACAACAATAATTCCATGGGCCAGAGCACAAAGAGGGACTTGAATTCAACTTTTGTCTTTAGGTCTCACAAAATATAGGTCACCAAAGTGATAGCAAGTGCAGTAGCCACCCAATTGTTAGTGTGAAATTGAACACAACATTTAGACTAATTTAAAGAGTGCTTTGCTTCTTGTTTCTGTTTGTCTCAAGCACAGTTTAGCAGTAAGTGTCACATAGGGCACCATTAGTATTTTTTCCTTTAGAGCTGTGCAGCATCACATTGAACCTCTCCTTTCTTCCTCTGCCCTCTACTGACCAATCAAGAATGGGGATATATTTTACCTTTTTTTGTCTTCAAATTTTAGGAAAAAAAAAGGGTATCTGAACGTGTTATATAACTTCTTTAGCAAAATATGGTGTTTTTTTCAAGTGAATGTCTCTTTTGTCAAAGGAACTGCTGCCAGGTTATATCAGCATCAAGATGTTAACAAATTTAACCTTGTTTTTCCACACTTTGATACAACCACACATAGCATATATTTCTGAAGGATGAGGGTGGGGCAAAACAGTTTGGGATTTACACTCCAATCAAGAAAAAACAGCCTTCGAGGCAAAACATAATAAAATTCCTATTTGCAACCTCAGAGGACACATCCCAGAAAGGTATGGAAATAAATACACAGCCATAACACTGTCAGCTGGGGCTAGGTGATGAAAGCTCTCATATGACAAACTAGATTAAAAAAACCCTCGAGAGATTCAGGAAGGAGAATTCATCAATGCCAAATTAAGATACGCTCAAATATTTCTTGAAAGATAGAACCTCATTATGCTACAGATTTATGGAGCAAAGTAATGACTGTGGACAGCATTGTCTAAAGACAACAATGAGCACTGCTATATTGCAGTAATAATTAGAGTCACATGAAATCTTCGTTTTTTTCTTTTCTCTAATTCTAAGATGATTTGCAATAAAGAGGAAAAGTGCATTGCACGGGGTAATCTAAAATGTAATGGAAATACGTGGCCCAAGTTTTTCCCATATTTAAAATATTTAAAATTCTTCTTGCAATGCTGCCCACCAACGAAATAATAGTAATTTCTGGCAGGAATTATAAAACCTAAACTACAGCACAAAGCGTTTTTCACCAAATTACTCACTCTATATCCACAATTACAGCCCGTTTTTTTTTTTTCCTTATGCTGATAACAAAAGATACATTTTAAGATCCTCGCTGTGCTACTCTTCTTTTAATAAATAAAGTGAGCTTTTCAAAAGCCACAAAACCATGCAGATAAAAATCAAAACATTTCTTCATTTAAGGATGCAATCAAAGACTTGCCGTGAACGGTGTGATATTAAAGTTTAAAAAAAAAAAAAAAATCAATTTGCTGTGTATTTTTGAACATGGTTTGTCACAAATAGCATTCCCAATAGATAAGAATGATTATATGGTAAAGAGCGTAATTTATATATCTCAAGCGTTCTGCTTTTGTCACCACCATCGTTAAGGAATTTGACACGTTTGCAGGAGAACAATATATGTCAACTGAAATATATACCAATTAGCCCTAAATGGGACACAGAAATGAATGATGCATGTGCATGCTATACTTACAAGTAATAACATGTGGTTTAAAGTCGCTCGCGTTTTCAAACAAGAATTCTTTTTATGTTGTCATTTAAAAAATCTAATATTTCAAAAGGTCAGGAATAAATAGCACCATTAGCATTAAGAGCTAGCTAAAGGGAAAGTAATTTGTTGTTCATTTAACATTGCATTTTATGTAATAGCTTTGTAAAGTGTTTCGGGGAGGGGGGAAGAGATTTTACTCTGCTAAAACAAGATGATGGCAGCTCCAGTTCATTATTAAAAGGAGATATTTTATTATGCTATTGTCAACTTTAACATCTTGATTCTGTTAGGTGTTTGTTAAAATTACATGGGCTGCTGAAGTGGCTATGGCAAAGGATAATGCTGAGAATATCATAACTGTCAAAACAATTGTGTAGGCAAGAATCTGCTTATTCCAAGGTAATGGAACAAAAGACAAAGGAGAAACTCTTCTGCAGTGTTAGGAAGCTAATAACCCTGTTGAGGTTTCCTCTGCAGGAGGCACTGAGATCAGGACACCAAATCCTAGGAGAGACAAGCAGGGAAGGCAGAAGGAAGCAGGGGATGCTGAAGGGATGTGGGGCACAGGAAAAGCATCAGATGCCAGCTCCATATCCATGGCTGTGCATAAACCCACAATTATTTATCTCCCTGGAGGGGATTTTTGTGTTCCTCCAAGGATGGATGAAGTGTGAAAGCCTCTATTCCTGTGGCTGGATCCTCTTCCTCCTGCCCAGCTGTGGCCATGCAGCCGTGGAAAGCCAAGGTTTGCAGGAGCAACCCAGAGCTGGGCTTACCACAGCCCCATGCAGGACAAAGAACTCCAATCCTTGAATTTATTAGGCCTGAGTGTTTTATTCTACTGCTGTAAGACTGACCACATTTGGGAAAAACTGGAGACAAAATAAGGGTTGGCTTGTAAGTGTCCTTCTGTACAGCATGGGCTGGGAAGCAAACACACAAAGAGAACTCTGCTGTGTGCTTGCTGCACTTGCTGCTGCCTGAGGAGCTGCACAGGGAGAGAAGGAATTTAATCGGGGGAATACTCAAGGAATTCAGCAAATTCAACCAGCCTGGTGTTGAATGTTTCCAGAGATTGGGCACCTACCTCCTCCCAGGGCAACCTGAGCCAGTTTTACTGCTCCTAAAATAAAGAACTTCTTCCACACATCTCATCTAAATTAAATAGTGCCATTTAATCTGGGCAAGAAGCGCAAGTGCAATTTAGAAGTTTTTAAACATAAATGCAAGCCTTCGTGTCTCTGACTAAAACTGAAACTGCTGGAGGTTATTCTCTTCAGTTGTGTTAAAGCAAGGAACAGTTTGGCTTTTATTTAAAGAACTTTTTTCAGCCCAGAGCATGCCCACAGGTTGCTAATCTTCAGTGCTGATGGTTCTTTTTCTATTATTTATATCCCACATCCCCTTCCCATCACCCTGTGAGACCTGGCAGAATGCACTCAATTAAAAAAATGAACAAAAAACACTGGTTTTTTTTTCTATACTAGAAAAGTACTGCTCCAACACAAAATAAATTGATTTCCACCTCCACCACTGCACAGAGAAGCTAAAGCCTTGCTGAGGGGTTGATATCCTTCAGGACAGTGTGTTCTTGGAGAGGAAAGGTCACCTGGAGAGACATAAAGAGCAGAGTGCCCCAGTCTGGGGAACCTCAGGAGAAGCTGAGAAAAGGTCACCAGGAGCAGTAGATCTGTGCAGCAGCAGATCCCCAGCAGTTCTGTCAGTGAGGATGAGCAGAGGAGCAGAGGAGACACAGCCCCCTTGTCCAGCAGAATGCTGATGGAGATGAGACAGGATTATGTGGGGCCAGAAATGAATTTGTTTCTGTTACCTGCCCCCTTTCCTCTTGCTTGAAGTTATTTTAAAACAGGCTGAAAGCAGGGGAATTCTTCAACAGGTTTTGGCTCATTCACTCCTATAGCTACTCTAAAAATTCTCTCTGTGGAGAGGTACCCACAGACTTAACCTCTGCCTCCCAAACCAGCAAAACCCCACCCAAAACAACACACACCACCAGTATTACAGCTGCAGACTCCAGTGTTTTAGGTATGAGTAGCTTTTTGCCAGGGTCTTTGGGGGTGCAAATCCATTAAGTTCAAGGCACAGGATCTGCTGTTTAAGTCCGATTTATTATTCAGATAAGCATCAGTCTCAGTGAACAACAAAGCATCCATTACAGAAAATCACCAAATGTTTCTCTACCACAACAGATATAACTTCCTGGACTAATAGGAAACCAACACATATACTGATTTAGTTACTGACTTATGACCTTAAATTTATTCTACTGAAATGCAGTAATTCTTAACCAGTGTCTTAACTTGCACATTTTCACATACTTCTTATTAACCCTTCACTTATTCTACACAATCACACCTCTATTTCTATTTTTTAAACTCTTTATTATCTTACTCAATATGATTTCTTTCCTACTTAAAACACCTTTTATCTTTAACTTACAAAGCTACAAGTCTATAACCCTTTACTTATTGTCTGTATATACTTCTTATTTCACCAATCTAAGCTCCACCCAGGGCCTCAGGTTAAACCCCCTAGATTCTGCGGAAGTTTCTACTTTTTAATTTCTTACAGCTTTTATTGGTAGCAAGGTTTTGGGCAGCCAAATGTGCTGTTAGCAAGCAGTCAGAGTCTGCAGAACATCCTCCCTCACGGTCCCAGAACCACAGAAACGATACCTGAGGAGAAAATAAATGCAAGCACCTTCAGCTCTCAGCACTTGTTGAAGTTATATGAGTGGATTTATTTTGATGTTAACTCAACCTGATTTGTCATTTGTCAAATGAACAAAGTTTGAGCTTCTAGATTTGAAATGTTGCTGCTGGGGAAAGCATTGGTGGACTATATTCATTCTGCTTCATTGCCTGCCTTACTTTAATTTCACAGTTTTTGGGTTTTTACCCAGGTTTTGTGCTACCATCTCTATAGAGGTGGCCACAACCACTTGTGCAAAGGCCACAAGTCAGTAGAAGGGGGAGTTCCTTTCTACAGGAATGTCAGCATTGTGCTTTGGTACTAGAAACTACAACCAGAGTTAGGACCTCTGCTTTAAGGTGAGTTCAAGTGGTGCTGGGCTGTGACCATTTTACTTTGCTTGAAACAGTTTCCACCTCCTATGTTGTCTTTTAAATGATGGAATTTTAACTGTGCTTTTGTAGATAGGTGTAAAATTTACACTGTACCACCTTGTTCTAGATACCAAATCATGGTGCAGATAAAATAAAATAACTGTCAAGAAAATGGAGGAATTCATGTTTAAAAGTCCAGGCAACTTAGTAAAACTGGATCAGTAAATCTTGCTGCTACAATCTGAACGTTAAGCCCTATTTCACAAAGTCTAGAGAAATCAATTTTAGCCTCTTTACCTCAGCTTTAAATGCAGCCTTTCGGACAGGCTCCAAGTGTTAGTTCTCCTCATTGGAAGAGAGGTTTATTATCACCATTCTCTTTAGTCAAGCATGACTTCAGGGTCATCAATATCCATGGAATACTTTGCTAGTTCCAGCTGACAGTGTATCAGACCCACAAATAGTCTGTTTTTTGTGGACAGCGGGAGCTTGGCAAGAATAATGCTGACAATCCAAGCCAGGATTAATTTTTCTCACCCAAAGGGTTATACAGAAAGTTTGCTCTTCTGAAGCCTGGAAAGATTTTCAGGGTTTTTTTTTGAGGTTATTTAAGGCAAAGAGTTGAAGTAGTAGTGAATTGAACTATGGATGAACAGTGTCTCAAAAGGAAGGAAAGAAAAGATTTCCTTGAGAACCTTTTCCTTTTAATGCCTTAAATAGCTTTTCTTGCGAAAAGGCTTCCTCTCCATTTATAATTTTTCCACTGCTCTTCTTAAGCAACGTTCAAGATTTTCACAATGGTTATACTTACTCTGTTCTATTTTGTCCAGCTTCTACTGTGATAGTTGCAGCTCCCAGTTTGGGAAAGGTTGGGTTTATCCAGTTGTTGTTCCAAAGAAATTTAACCTTGGTAATTTTTCCTACATTAACATCTGCGTCAATATAAGCTGTGTAAGTGTTGTCAGGTTTGAGGGTACCCCTGTGAAAAACAGCATTTTATGGACATGAGGCAGCATTTACTGTTAATTACCAGTCCTGTCAAAGGCTCTGCTGTGGTGGCAGGAGGGTAGAAATTTAGCAGAGAGACAATATTTATCCTATTATATGGTGGCAACATTATTGCCAGATTTCTGATGTAATCATCCCAAATCAGTGTTTTTCAGAGGCAGCAAAGGCAGGTGGGCCTGATATGCTGACTCTTTGTTTCTCTCTTTACAAGATCAATTATTATTTAACAGCATTATTAATTACAAATACAAATTAAGGGTTCTAGAAGAAAAGTTTATTTTCTACTGAATTTTTAACTTACTTGGTGATCTGGTACTGCTTTGTGTTCCCACCACTGCCGTACAGGGCAACATTGACATATCCTTTTACTTTGCTCCTTCCAGAGAGGGTCACAGTTACTTTGTACCTCCAAACTACACAGAAGAAATGCAGTGACTTAGATTGCACCCAGGGAGAAAAAGTCTGTAAAATATCAAGTGCTAGGGGTGGGGTTTGTTTTCCTATCTGTACAGGTTAGTTGAGAGCAGAAGATACAAAACACCAGTGAGTTAAATATTTATGTTCTAATGAGATCAACATGCAAAATCAAAGACATTTGTGTTACTTTCTGAGAGAGAAAAAAGAGAAAACTAATCCATCCTGTGGTAAACACGATATAAATCTCAGCATTTTGACCATGAAGGTTTTCCTACACAGTGAGGCTGGAAATAAGAGAGTGTTAGGAGTAAGTGAGGATACATACAGAATCTAAGCAGCGGGAAAAAGTTCTGATGCTCCAGGAAAATAATTTTTGTGGGTGGGAACTTCCTTTTAGTGTTCCATCAGCAAAAGGAGCTCAAGAAGATTCTGGTTTGTGCTTACAAAGGCCACCTAAGCACTGTGTTGTGAGAGCTGGTGTTTAGGATAACCAAGGTTGTAAAGGAGGTTGTCTTGTCAGATCTGAACCCAGGCCAGCTGTGATCAGCTCGTTCTTGGCCTTTGTCAAATGGAGTTTTTGGCATCTCCAGTGATGGAGATTTCTCAGCTTCCCTGGGCTGCTCTTCCTGCATTTAACCACTGCCTTTGTGACTGTGATTTTCGTACTGTTAAATAAGAATTTCCCTTGCTGTAACTTCTGTGCATTGTCTCTCCTCCCTTCTCCTTGCAATCCACTAAACATCTCAGTGACCTCCCCTAGACTCTAGAGTTTGTCACCAAATTTCTTGTAGTGTAGGGCCCCAAACTGGCATTAGTGGTGAAGCAAAAGTGGAAAAAACATGAAGAACTGAAGAGATTTTGCACTGTGATGAGACCTGTTCATCTGCTAAAGTTAATTGCCCAACAGGAAAATAAAATTTTTGCAAAGAATATGTAGCAATAGAAGCATTCAAAACTCACGAGGAAAATCCCTGGCCTCTCCAGTATTCAGGTAAAGTTTCAGGAAATCTTTGTTAATTTTGTCCTTGAATTTGTCTGCGTAGTGACCCATATTTGGGCATCCCTCTTCTGGGCATGGGAAACAGTTTCCCTAGTGAAAACGAGTATATCTATTAATAACATTATCCAGTCAGCCAAGGGAAAGAAAAAAAAATTAGTCAAAGGGTTTATTTTTAACATGCCCACCTAACTGGCCCTGTACCACAGGAACAAATTCCAAATAACCCTATGACTTGAGAAAGGTCATAGAAGTGACCCAGCTCTAAGACTGTAGCTCCCTGCCTCCCAGTGTGGGACAAGGAAGGGCTTCCTGACCTTGGCCCAAAAACCACTGCTCTGTCCCCAGGGCCATCTCCAGTCACCAAAGTGCTTTGATAACAGACTGACCCCATCAGGTTATCATGTGTTGTTTTATTTCTTGTTGCTTCAAAACTAAGGAACTTAAGCTGTGCTTGAAAGCTCGCTCACCTGTGCACTCCTTGCTCTTTGATAAAGACAGCTGGGCCTTAGGGGGGACAGTCTCTCCTCCTCACCTTTATGCCTTAGGTTTTAACTTTTATATTTTTCCAGTCCTGCCCTGCCCAGTGTCACTCTGCAGTTCCCTGGAGCTCGTTCAGTGCTGTTCTCTCATGCTCACACACACACAACAAAGCCTCTCCAGCTCTCCAAGGACACCCAGACCCTCCTAGGCCCAACAACTGCAAACCACAATCTTGGCAAGAGGGGGGCAAGCTTCCATCATTAGCTAAAGTTTTAATTGGAGAATTTATGCTGATATGCAAATGGACCAAACCTATAAAAGGGTAAAGAACTCCTAATCTGTTGCCCATCCTGGGATCCACTGAGGCAGGAGCCTCTGGACACACAGGGTGTAACCTTTGAAGGCCTTTCAAATAAATACCTCCTTTATTCCCTTATTCCTGTCTAGTCTCTGTTTCTGGGTAGCCACTAAAGGCATCAGCCTCTTGCCCAGCACCAGAGGAAGTCTGGGGAAGCCACCCTAACCACAGTAAAGCCTCAGGGCTGCCATACCAGCACAGAGCCAGGGATGTCCCTGTCTGCTACTGCCTTTTCCTATCTTGGCCTGTGCCATCTGCACAGTCTGCAGCACCGCAGGATGTCTGACACTTCTCTTACAGATGCACTCACTGGGTGCAAGCTAGCACAAATAAGTTGAATTTCAGATGCGTAGGTAAGGGTTGCTGTTTTCAATAAGGTCCATCCCGAAGCTCTGAGAAATACTCACTGATTGGAAAAGATCATATGAAGCACAGGGGTAGCCTAAAAACCCGTCAGGGTAGATGATGCTGTCCGAGTAGTACTTGTAACTCCGCAAGTGATTGCAAGCCACAAAGTCCCGAGTTCCTGTGAAAAGATGCCCCCAGATTAGTTCTTCTTTTCTGTTACCATCCAAGGAAAGAAACCCGTGCCACTGAGATGCATCATTCCTCCCCAAAAGCCGATCACAGCTCTGGGAGAATCAAACATGAGGTTGGAACCTTACTTGCTTCTGATGCACTCATGCCCTAAGGAATGTCACTGGCTCAACAGGTATAAAACGCAAACTTGAAATGCTTTGTGGAGACCGACTGTGCAGCTCAGCTCAGCCCCTGCCCCTCAAAAAACACTTATTCAAGCAATCTGACCGAGTTTAACAATAGAAACGAGAGCTGCCTGAAGCAGGTCTTTTGTAGGCAACAGTTTCATTACCATAACAAAAGAAAACCAAATGAAAAGTATTTAACAGTGAACTTCCTAGGGCAGTGCTGATTTGCTCCAGCTGAGGGCTTCAAAACAAAATTATTATTATTTGGGGGCTGCTTAAGAAAGGGAGACTCTTAAAATTAAAATAATGAATATATTATTTTCCTTTGTGTTGCCTGTATTTTTCTGACTTTAGGTTAAAAAGAAGACCATATACAACGCAGTTATTTCTTTGTGCTTTAATTCCCCATTATTGATAACAAGTTTACTCTATCAAAAAAAAAAAAGTGGGGGGGAGAATGAAAAAATAATGCCTCCAGCTGCATTGAATAAAACCTGGAGTAAAAGGCTAGTTATCACAAATCAGTTAATGGATTCCCAGAGTTTAAGTTGTTTGCAGTAGTGTAAGAAAGAGCTCAGATAATGCACCGAAAAACCTTCACAGCGGAAATCCTCAGGTTTTTTTCTTTATTTTTTTAATCTTATGTGCAATTTAATCTTAGAAAGACACATAGGGATTCTCTGATACTTAGAGATTTTATTAGAACCACGTAAAACAACAAAGAACAGTGTATTTGAGCAACTACGTGCCAATCTTTTTTTAGCTGCTTAAAAATAGACGCAATGACATCACTTCGATGCAACTCCGATTGTAATCGGTAACTTAACAAAGAATTGAATTAATTGCTCTATCTCAGAAGAATTTCAGCTGAAGGCACTCTCACAGGAGTAGTTGTGAACATCTTGCCCACTTCCACCAGCGCTGCTGCTGGGCAGTCAGACACAAAATGCAATGCGTTGTTACAGACCCTTCAACACTTTTGGCACAATTCCAGCAACTTTTGCTTCTGCTATTAGATCCTTTAGAGAAAACGCATTTTCCAGAGGCAAGCCCTTTGTCTTGTTTATTTTTTAATAAGCTCTGGAAAAGTGGTGCGTTTTGATCCTGTTAACAATTTCACTGCAGTCTGCAGCTGCCATTGCTGGTGGATACACCAAAAGCTAATGTAAAATACCTGAATTAAGGAAAGAAAAGTGGCTACACTTTGAGGGGTGACCTTCCCCCGAATTTGTAAGGCAATCAACACGCTTACCTTCCCAGATGCCATCGAGATCTACGATCTGCGAAACAGGGTTCTTCCCACACCCGGGCATCTGCTCTCCTCCATTTGGATAAAAGTCAATGTGTCCTATAGCTGGGCTTATGCCAAAACCTGAAGCATTTGAAACAGGAGTAAGCATGTTTTAAATTAACCTTGTCTCATACCTGTAGCTGCTGGCTTCAAGTCTGTCTGTGCATGGTGTTTTAGGACAGGAGCTGTTAGTGACTAAAGTGGTGTATTTGTTCTGTGTCTGTGGCACAGCACAACAGCCTCACGGAACAATCAGAACAATTAAGTGCCACAGGGCATAAATAATTCATATCAGTACAGCAGAGCTGCACACTCACCTAAGTTGGGGATCGTGGGAGCTGAGTCTGTGTGGATAATGTCAACAAAGTCTGCGTCAGATTTGTCCAGTCTGACTTCAATTGGAGTGCCTTGGAAATAAGGTTGTGCAGGGTCCAGTCCTGAGAGAAAAAGAGTAATGTTATGTACAAATAAAGAGATGCAGATATAGAGTAATTTTATGTATAATTGATTGATTGTATATAAAGAATATTGCATATACTGTTGCCCATGGTTCCTTATATCTAAGTAACACAGGCATTAATAGAATGAGGATGTGTGCTCTCTCTTACCAAGTGACTTTACTCCCAGGAAGTCACCTGTGGAGAGCCTATTAAATTTTAATAATTAAATTTAATTTTATTAATTAAATTTATTTAATAATTAAATTTATGCTTTACATACTTACAGCAATACTGAACATTTGGAATTAACTTTTTTTTTTTTTTGATTGAACTTCTCTCTAATGACATTGCTCAGACTGAGGTTACTGTGTCTGCATCCCAGCTAACTAATCTGTCTGTGTGGTTTCTAGAGTCCCTTACTTGAGAGTCCTCAAAGAGGAATTTCTGCTGATAGCATCCCACCTGCTTGGAGGTGTTGGAACCTGCCTGTGTACTTCTGGCTCCAGTCAGGTTTTGTGAGAAACATCTAGTTTTGAAGCAGTGAGCTTTTCTTTTGAACCTTGCAGAAAATGGGATCAATTTGCTTCCCAAATTGCTGCAGCTATTTCAGGTGCTTGGAAAGTCTTGGAAATTGCACAATTTTTGCTACTTTATACTTGCATCTCTTCTTGTCCCTGGGCAGCACATTTTGGGTTTGCTTTTAAACTGAATTTTGTAGACTATTAGTCCAAGGTTCACCAAGCCTGAAATCCCTGAGGAAAAGTAACAATTGAAAAGAGTTTAATAATATCCAAAATTGTCTTTTATGCATGAAAGGCCACTCTGCTTAATGCACAATGCCCTTGGCATTGCCTGTGTGATGAATAAGGAGATAAAACCCATATCTTTAGTCTCTGGAAGTGCTGAACATGTTAAAAAATCCCTTTGCTGTGTAACACATGTGCAAGCAAAATAATCATCCCACTCTTTTCCCACACCGAGCACGGCCCCGCTCCTTGGGGTGCTGTGTGAAGGGGCTGAGTTCTATACTATTCCAGTTACCCCTGACTACACTGCAGCCCAGAGATGCAATCATGGAGTGGATGGCAGGTTTGCTGGGTGGCTTTAGTGTGAGCATGGCTGCAGTCACTGACCAGTTATTCTCCCGATGCCCGGGCGCCTCCGGCCAGCCTCGCCGGCAGCGTGCGCTCCCAGGCTGTGGCCAATGATGTGGACGTCAGCTGGAGAGTATCCATAGTCATCCTGACAAAACAGCAACAAAGAAACATTGCTATGTCTGTTTGCATCAGCAACAGGGAAGTCTTAAAAAGGGGTAAAAAATCTCCTTTTAATTTGCCTGCTGACTCAAGGGCTCCTGTAGGATTTAAGAGTCTGTTTACCAGTTACTTCCCTAACTTCAACACAGAGATTTTCCAAACCTCCTTATGCAGCTGCTGCCCTCCTTTGGAGGTTGTTCTAACTCCAGACAGCTCTGTCAAGAGTCCTGAGAGGCTTTGTATCCTTCCAGAGGGTCCCTTATGAGTCACAGAATGCTTGTCTGGCTCACAGGAGTCAGCCAGGCAGGAACTCTTAGTTACACCTGGCAGGTTAAGCACCAGGCACAGCTGGGGCAGACATGAGAGGAGAGATGCCTTCAGCCTTTTTGGACAGGAATTCAGTAGCTGCAATCCAGATGTGAAGAGTGAGAGGTGGGTCAGAGCACTGCTAGGCCCAGCACACTCTCTGCTTTTAGTTATTTATAATTCTTTTATGGGAAATGTGTGTTGAAAGCAATTAGATTAAGAGAAGACTTCAGAGCAAGCTTCACTTCCCATGTGAAGCTGGCTGCAAAAGGGGGCACATGGCACCTCCTGTAGGTCTGGGCATTGTCCACCATGGTTCTCCCTGGGCCAGCTGGTGGGTGGGTCCTGCTTGCCTCCAGCCGGTGCTGCCAGCTGGTTTTCAGGTGTTCTTGTGAGCTCTTTGGTAGATTTTAGTAGGTTCTTTCTCCATGAAAAAGCAGTTTGCCATATCCATCATCTCTGCATGTTTAAAATTTTACACTGCATTTGTTAACTTCTGCAGGGTAACTCTTTGGCTGTACTAAGAAAATACCTTGTAGAATTTCCTCTCCCCAAGTTGGCAGGCCCTGCTGTTATCACACAGTCCTCTCCTTCTAAAAAAAGCTTTGTTTTCAGCACAACTGATCGTGGAGTAGAGGACAATATTTCCTGCTGGCTACATCCACATTTGTGAAAGTTCCAGAGCTGTGTTTCTTTCAATTCATCCTTATAGCTGTAGCTTTAGAAAAGCAGGCTCTTACCATGAGGACATTTACGAAATAAGCGATTTCAGCGCCCACGACACGGACGTTGTTCGATGCCTGAGTGTACTGACACAGGGCACCTCTCTTCCAGTTTACACACAGGCAGTTCACATCTTCCACAGTAAGCATCCTCTGTTTTGTAAAACAAAAGTAAAAGCCATGGTAAATACCATATAGAATGGGTTCCTCTTGCTCATTGTGCCTCAACTCCTAAATGTGTGAACTGGTATTGGAATGTTTTGAAAACCAAAGCTGTAGCATGGATGTGTGCTCAGAAGGGTTTGTGTGATCACACAGTGCTGAAACAGGGTGATATGTAATGTAGTAATAATTTCAAATACCCAGAGCATTATTTTTACAGAAAAGAAAGCAATATCAATAATGAAACTTTCAAATTTATTTTCAATCAAACTTGGTATGTAGCACTAGGTAAGAGCTCTACTTGTGTGCCTATTCACTTCAGTGATTTAAAATGACTACTTTAACTCAAATTCAATTAGAATATTTTTGGTGGTAAAAGTCAAGAGTGGTTTTCTGATGCAGATTTTTAAGGAAGAAAATGTGTTTTTATAAGGGGGTGCATAAACTCTTGGTATTCATATCAGATTTATGGCTTTATTTGGAAATATGTATATGCAGACAGAGAGTTTGCCATAGAATCAGAAGCTTTTCTGCTCTCCACTGAGCCAGATTGTTTGGCTGAAAGTATTTTGCTTTATCAGCTAAAGTATATGGCACCAACTGACAAAGAACAAAAAAGGCAATAAAATTGTCTATGACCATGCCAGCAGTGGTAAAAATCAATATGCAGATAGGATTATTTTATAATGGGAAGGAAAGCAAGTAAGAGATAGACGCAGGAGGATTGACAATTGTTTGTAATAAAAAATTATTAACTAACAAATCCAGCAATCATCCATTATTTTTCTTTTGATCTAATATCAAAGAGAAGCAGGCAATGGGGATGCAATAAATGTGAAATACCTTGATTTTAGTTTCACATTGTTTCTCACAGTGTTTTCATAAGTAAAATAGGAATACATAATATTTAAAAATTGTAGTTATGTTAATGGTTGAAAAACCTTATCCCCAAAGTACCACCAGCTGGTATTTTGTTCTGTGCTGTATGACTCGGGGCTTCCATTAGCTGCAGCTGCAATACAAAACATGTTTGGAGAGAAACCACAAGCTGGAATTGCACTTAGCATAAAGACGGGGTTAAGAAATAATTTGTGGAGTTAGCACAAAAAATCAATAAAGCAGAGTGTTTTACTACATTCAGTGCTCATAGCAAGTCCTAGACTGAAAGCTTTGTTCGAAATGCTCCCCTCGAGGTCCCCTTTGGATGTACATATCTACATCTTTATTGCTTTTGGTAATGGCCAACCCATGCTCAGCCTCCATCACCCAAACCTTCCTGATACACCTTCCCCTTCTGGAAACCTGTCTCTTGGCTGGAGAAATAGCATGCAGGAGCTGTGAGTCTGCAGTTATTTCTGGAATCACCCTGATCCTAACCAGTATTTTGCTCCAGGGTTTGTATTCCTTTTATGAAGAAAAAGGGCACTTACTGAGTCAAATCCTCTTGTCACTCACTTCACTAAGGAGAAAAACTGAGTGCGTTTTACCTCATGCTTTTCCTCAAGGTGCAAAGCTACATATTCAATTTGGTAACAATCTGAAAACGTGACCTATTTTTCTCTTTCTTATCGCCCCAAATACCATGAGAAAAATTGGTTAGAAATACAGAAAATGGACAATTTATATGAATGTGTTTATAAATGTAAACTAAATGTGTCCCTATGGTACCTACCTTGCACATGTCTGACAGCCAGTTTTCTTCTCCATTGTCTACAAATCCATGTACAATAAATTTGGTCTTCCTGCTTGCGTTAAAATTTGAGTACTCGATTGTTGACTTGTCAACTGCAGAGACTTCCTACATTAATGTGGATTTTAAAATAATAAATTAGCATGGATAATGACTTAATAAACCTTTAAATCTGCTTTCTGTAAATAGGTTTTCAAAAGTGCAAAGACCTGAACTATGGTCATCTGTGCAGGTGTTCAGAAGTTATGCAATGTTGAACCCATCTGCAAGAGTTCACATGAAGTCTTATGGTCTGTATCTCACTCAAAGCAATCTCTGACACCTATCTTAGAGCAGACAGGATTTCAGTGTATTTTGATTTTATCTGTGGAAAAAAAGTTACCCCAAAGTGCTCAGTTTCCCAGTAGCTCTCAGTGGGCACCCTGCCAAGGAGCTGGAAGAGGTGGTCTTTTGACTAAAGTGGAATTTTGGCCATTTTTGACACCTTTCAGGAGCACAGCTGGAGTCTGTTTATTTACGACTTTTGCACATGATTCACTAATATTTAAACTACAGCAGTTCTTACTTGAAAGTCATCAGCATTTTCTCTTGTGTACAGGAGGAAGCGAGTGTTTACATTCTCTGGTTTCCAGGGTAATTTATAGACTGGCCTTTCTGTAGTCCCAGACCAGGGCACATCATCTGTGAAGCATCCAAGCCTTTCAAAGCAAACTTCTTTGCCTGTAGCACAGAGATCAGATCAATAATATGTGAACAAGAAGAGAAGTGGAGCAGTCAGAACTCAGAGCATGGCTTTTCTGGGGGGCCTCTTTGTTCCTGGAAAATGACACAGTTTGCAGACAGCCCAGAGCAGCAATTGTCCTCTCCTAGATTTTGAGAGGCTACAGTTTACCTTGAGGAAGGAAGCCACCCTACTGCTCATGAACAAAGTCTTCAGAATTCCACTATGCTATCCAGAGCAGTACCTTGGATATCTCCCCCCAGCTGTTGCTCTGCCTGGGGAGAGACAGCTGGTGGGTTTCTCCTAATGCCAAGCCAAAATATTGCAGACAATCTGCAACAAATTGAGACTGTGCTGAACAGCTTACATGAGAAGCCTTATAATACATGGGCCAGTGTCTTCCACTGAATGCAAACCTGTGCCTGCACTAGACTGGCTCCACCCCCTGCCCCTGGCTTTTTTTCCATTTCCATCACTAAGAAGAGTACAAGAAATAATTCCCTATATTTAGTAGAGCAGTAGCTTTGCTCTGAGATAGGAAACATCAGCTTTTCTTGCTGAGTCCTAGGGTAGAATTCCCCGAGTGGAGAAGAAAGACAACACGCACACTCTCATCTCACCATCCTTGTGTGGGAAAGTGAACCACGTTAACCTCAATCAGGAAGTTTTAAGGAAGCAGGGTGTAGAATAATACCTGGAAAATAGGTGGAAACCACAGCAGCAGAGAAAGGCTATACAAACACTAACCCCATTTGCTTACCTTCTGCTGCACTGAGCAGAAACAGGGCAAGAATCCAAATTCCAAGCATCTGGAACAGTAGAAAAAGAAGCAGTTAGGATTTGCTAACCCACTCGTTTCACAAGTAGCACACTCAGCCCTCTGGTGCTGAGTATCCTCCAGGTGAACAGAGTGCCTGTTGTTTCTGCAGGATGTACCCCTGTGCCAGACAGGTGTGAGTCAGCTTTGTGTTTGCTTGCTCCACGAGAGATTGGGGGGCCATAAATATGCGAAAACACAGCTTAAATCCAGGATGATTCTTTTCCTGTTGAGGCTACACCTCTAATCAGATGTATAGAAGCTACTTCAGAGTTAGCATAAGGACTAACAGAACATGATCTGCCATTCCCCTTCACACTCCTCTGCCATGAAAAGCCACAGACCTGACAAGGTACAAGGATAACCCCCAAAACTGAATTACTTACGATGCAGCCTTGAAGCTCCTGGCATTAATGTGTAAACTTTGCATGTACTTTTTATAGTCTGTTTTATCCTTGGAAACGTTCCTAGAAAGATAGGAATATTTATTTCAGATTACAGTTTATAGCTGGTTGGAAAACAACTTTAATTATTGGTTTATCTGATAGCTCCAAAATCCATGGACATAGATTCCTTAAATCAGTGAGCTGGAGCCCACAATAGGATTGGAGCTCCAGAGGCTGGGAATTCCCAGGCAACAACTCATCAGGAATGGGACATTAAAGAGAATTGTATAGATCTGTGTTTCTTCTCTTGGCTGGGAGGGATTTATTTTTAGTGTTGTGTGGTTGAGGTGTAGGAACTCTACTGAGGGAGTTAGGAGGGAAGCACATCATTTTTCAGTCCCCTTCCTTGCCCTGCGTCAAGTGACTTCAGATGGGAAATGCTCCTGTGCTTTCTGGGTCTGTTGATGAAGGCTTATCCCTTTCAGAAAACTCTTAGTGGACATGGTATATTCTGTTCATGGTAAAAGAGTCTGACTTCCTGGTGTCCTTTTGATTTCCTCGCTGAAATAAGTAGATGTAGAATGGCAGTTGTGTCATCCTTGGGATCCTTTTATACCACCTATGTAACCCCCAGCTTTGAGGAAAGTCTTTGAGTGATGAACTGAGTGCAAACATGCTGGAAATGTATACAAATAACATACAAAATTCCTCCAGACATTGGGATGTGGCTGGAATGCTGCAAAGCTCTGTAGATTTTTCTAGTAGAAACATCAACTAAAAGGTGAAAAAAGCCTGTGCAAAGCCACAGGACTAGGTCTGGGAACACCTTGGACCTGCTGAAGTCTAGGAGAAGGCTGTAAGTGAGGTCAAGGAAAAATGAGACCTGAGCTGACTCCACTTACAGAGCTTTGTCAGCTTGGCTGTGCTGTACAGCCTTATATGTTTGCAGAGCTGATGCTCCCTAATCTCCACCTCTGGGAATGACCAAATGGATAGCAGGTGTTCCACTGCTATCATCTGTGCTAGTGGAGTTTATTTCTTTAAACAGTAGCTAAATTTAATTTTTTTTATTAAGATACCACCTTTGATACTGGTTTAGAGTTCAGTGCTCCTGTCTTTAGCTGAAGGGGGATTTTGGTGTGTAAATAGGTTTGTATCAGTGGAATCAGTACATGCCCTAGTGCACTGGCAAGATTTAACACTTGTTCAAAATGAGGGGGGAACAGCCTTTCCCATTCAATTTAAGAGCCAGTGGGAAAAGATTTGAGTTAGGATTTTATCAGTTATTCTGCTGCTCTTTTTCAACACTGTAATAACACGGGTCAGACAGAATAAATGGGCAATTCCTTAGGCCATGGAAGTTGGATTTCAGCTGCTTGCTTCTCCTATGGGAAGGCTGGGCAGTGCTGGGATGCAGGTCCCTCAGTACAATGCAGGCTGCTCTGTGCCTGGAGGAACTGCTCTGCTCCTTATGGCCTCACAGCTGGGGGTTTTGGGTCTTAAAAAAAGTGATAAATTAAGGCACAGCTATGTTTCTGCAATCCTGAAGAAGATGTAGGATGGAATAGGAAGGAGGCAGAGAAGAGGACTGGATTTCTGGTGTTGCAGGAGGCTGTGGCTCTCTCTTGGGACATTGTGGAGCTTCCCAGCATTGTTCACATTTCTCTTGCCATGTGTCAAGTCCCCAGGAGACTTGCAGAACTCAGAACTGCAGGTCTCTCTGGCTGAACCTCAGCCAGACTTGAGTTTAATTATGCTTTTAATCTTTTAACGGCTTGTGTTTAGTCAAGGTTACAACAGCGTTGGGACTTTTCTTAAAAAAAATTAATTCAGAAGTCTATACTCATAAATGTGTTCCTATGATATTTCTACCCCTATTTCTTAGAAGTTTATCTGCCCAAGTGCTTGTATGTCATTTATGAAACATGGGGAAATGGGAGTGAATAAATTATTAACTCTATCTTCCTATTCATTAGCTCAGAGTTTGGGTTTTATACCTAGAAAAATATCCACTGCCTCAGTCTCTTACAAGTGCAGGAGGCTCACTCATGCCATGCTTTGCAGAGCGCTAGTGTTCATTTTAATGTGAAATGATCAGTCCCAGGTTTGGCAAAGCCTGGTTACTCAGATTTTCTCTTCAGGATTTTCAGTGATCACTGCAAATTGGAAATTTCCACTGCTGTTGGAAATTAAACAGTATCCAGGAGCTGGGATTCAGTGTTTAGTTCCTTCCAAAGTGGGGTGTGCTTGAGGTTTGCCTTATATGCGTTTTCCAAGCAGGTACAGGGTGCAAAGGGCTGTGCTCAGCTGCTGCAGGAATAACCTGGACTTGTGCTGCTCCTGCCCCATCCCGGTGCTCTCATGTGGAGGCAGAAAGCTCTGAGCAGCAGCCCAGGCTGCAGAAAAGAAGTGTTTGGGACCCACAGGGGTGTTCTGAGGACATTCTGAGGTGTTCTGTTGCCTCGAGAGTGTTTGATGACATCCCAGATTTTCCATCTATCACTGTGGTGGGACTCAACCCTTGACCTGAGGAGTTGGTCAGGTGAGACTCTGCAGTGTCATAAATGGATTTTAGCATGTGTGATTTCTAGTTGCTCCATAGTTACAAGCACAATAAACGTGGCTCACACACGAAAAACATTGACAAATGCATTTGCAAAAGAACTGAAGAAAACCAAAGGGAGCAATTTTTTTTTTTTTTAATTAGCTTTAATTGCCCTGTGTGCCAAGATTTCCATGCACAAGACTGAGGGTTTACTCAGCTGCTCGGTGACCTCTAGCAAGGTGTGAGTAACTGAGGAACTCCATATGCCACAGTTCCACGGCCACAAAAAGTTGACCTGGGAAGAAAAAAATCCTTGAATCAAGATTTATCTCTTTTCACCTCCCAAAAAAATAAAGGATGTCAGCTGTCACCTTGAGGGTTGTTAGTCCAACCTGTAATCCCACTTAGGGCTTCCAAAAAGCCTGCTGCAAAGATTATTAGCATCTGCATATTAACAGTAACAAGGTAAATTTCCTTCCTTTGGGGACAAACTTGTAAGTAAAATTTGTGGTTTAATAGGCTTTGTCTTGGTTTGTGATTGTTTTGGCTGTGGAAAAGCTATAAATTTCAAATTATTCACTGCTGTGATCTTTTCCAGAAAGTTATTCCCTGGTGCATAATCAAACATTTGATTTTTCTGTCCAAAGTGCAGTATTTGTCCTTTTTGAAATTCACATTGTTGATTGCAAACCATGTGTCAAATTTAAGACACTTTTCATTCTCCTCTCCCAGTTTTTTCACTTGCCTTCTGACCTCTAAATGGGATATACTTACCTACGTCCATCTGCTCCATGTATTATATTGACTGATTCTGCTCCCAGTCTTGTCCAGAGCAGAGAGAATATGGCTTTATTCCAGAGAAATTCAATTTTTGTAGTATTTTTGGGGTTGATTTCAACATCAATATATTTTGTATATACTTCGTCTTGAGAAAGGTCTCCACTGCAAATAGAATGAAGAGAGCAACATTAAGTTTAAAAGTTCAGAGATCACTGAAATAAATCACATTCTCCACAAGTTTTCAGCTTTTCCCTTTTTTTTTTGTGATGGAAATTTGCATTTTTGCTGTTCTTTGTAAGAGCATAGGTCACTGGACCAGGACTCTGAACAAGGAAAGGATGAAAACCATCACTCAACACTTTAAATGTGCCCGTGGCAGGAGGCCATGAGAGATGACCAGAGTGAGATTGGGGCTGTCCCCAGAGCCCATCTGTGCTGAATTCGCAGGGATCACTCACCTGGAGCTCAGAAACACAGAGCTCATGGAAATGGAAATGACTTCCATTTCCTTTTTTACAACCATCCTTCTTCTCTCATGACTCTTATTTATGTAATAACTTCTTTCATATCTGACGTTAAGCAGAATATTTGCAATGCAGGATCAGTGTTCACTCTGCTTAAATAGGTGTAAAATGTGTAGATTAATGTTAGCAGCATTAGATGTTATAGGGAAATATCAATTTAACTTACTTGGCAATTTCATATTCTTTTGTGTGCCCCAGTGTGTCATGGAAAACCAAGTTGATGTCTCCCCTTGTTTTCTTTACACCAGACAGTCTGATAAATACTTTTTGTCTCCAAGCTGCATAAATGAAAGCAAAAGTAAATGCAGATTACCACTGGTGAGGATGAATTTTGATAGTTAATGTAGCATTTTCTGTCAGAGTTTTTAGCAGGTGTTCATAGAAGCAGCACAAGTGCATGGCTGTAAATCACATCAAGGCAATCACTTCTCAGACTTGCAAACAACTGTAACAAACCTTCTCCACTTACTAGCAAAAGGCTCATCTGCTGCTGTATTTAAAAAATACTTTTGCTTTTCCCTCTTCAATTTTTCCGGGAATCTGTCAGCATAGTGCCCCATCATGGGACATCCCTCCAGTGGGCATGGGAAACAGTCTCCCTAGGGAAAGTAAGTAACAGCATCAGGTAATGAGGAATTTTTTTTTTTCATGTTAGCCATGATTGAAATTAAGACTTAAGATGCTGTTCTGATTTTGCAAGTTGTGGCAGTGCTCTATGTTTTCATAACTTAACACTAAAACCTGATATGCCTGTTTTAGATAATGGCTCCCACACCCAGGAGGGTGCAGAATGAGTAGGTTTGATACCTGTGTACAGTAATAGTTTGAAACTTGCGAGTTCAAATATTTTTCAGTTAGATTCTAGTGCAAAATATAGGCCAGGTTTACCCTCCTAGTGGAAGGGAACTTGCCTGGATTCACAAACGTGGGAAACTTAAAGGAGCATCATTCATAAGTGCATGTATTTAGGTGCTCTAAGCAGTTCCCAATGTAAATTAGAGAGCAGTCAAGGATTCTGGAGGCTCTAAATGTAGGAATTAGTAGGATAGATCTATCTAACTTACGTTCTCTTTGCTTAAAGGTTTGGGGTGAGAATTCCATGAGCTTCCATTTTTTTCCCTCCTATTTTGGTGACATCATTTATGCTTCAGGATTCCTTTTCCAGTGCAGAATAGTTGATGGGAACTGCTGTGTGCTTCCTCCTACCCAGCCACACCATGGGACCTCAGCCACCAGCACCCAAGTGCTCTCTCTTCCAGAGACCTGGATTATTCTCTTTACACCTCTCCCCATCCTGGGCTGAAATACTCACTTTGTTAAAGGCATCATATGTCTCACAGGGATATGCAAGGAATCCGGTGGGGTAGAGGATACTTGCAAAATAAAACTCGTGGCTGCGTGAGTGGTGGCACCCCCCAAAGATTGTAGTGTCTGTTGGAAAAAAGTTTGTGACTTTGGTGCAATTAACCTCCCATTGTCCTCTACAAGAGTTGCACTTGTCTCGACATGGAAACAGCCGAGGCACGGAACAGAGCAGCAGCATGGGCTTCTAATAATTTCTTTTTGGTTTGAATTTCTAGTTGCAGGAGAAACTTCTGGGTTTTTTTATGTTTTATCTGGAGAATGGTGTACCCTTGTCACAAGATTTCAAGTGAGATGCATTGGTCTGCTATGATGTAATAGTCCCTTTTAAGAAGACAGTCATATATATGTGTATATATATAGGTGAGATGTCACAGCAAGATTACATGCACTACAGTTTTTAAGGGCTTAACAGAGCATGGAGAACCCACCAAACTGTCCAAAATCTGTGTCAACAGAGAAGTCTCAGGTACAGAGGGGAGGCATGTGCAGTCCCAGGTAACACTTGAGTGCTTTTAATGAATTCATGCCTTAGAAGTGTTGGATGCTCTTTACAGCATCTGCAAGAAGCCAGAGATGGTGCTGCCATGCTGCTGATTTGGCCTATCTCAGCCTGGAAAGTCTCCTGCCAGGGTTGTTGGACCTGCAGACTCCCTGCTTCCTGACCTTTTGTGGTTTGCATCCAATTCCAAATTACAGAAGTAAAGCTTAGGCATGTATGACACCTCCTCTCTCCAGAGCATTCTCTGGGGGCCGCTGCTCTGTTCCAGCCTTTATTGTTTCTTACTTCCCTTTTAACTTAGGAGTAAACAGGCTAAAATCAATTTTGTTTTCCTGTTTTCCCCCAAACAGATGGCAATTTTCACTGTTCATATTTCGGAACTGAACAAAAATGAAATACATTCCGTGTTGGAATTTCATGTTTACCTGCAATGATGGCTTCAAAATCACTTGGTTTAATCTCTGGAATTAAATCAGTGCATCCAGGCATCACAGTTCCTCCATTTGGGTAAAAATCCAGGTGTCCAGTGGTGTTATACATTCCAAGCCCTGAGATGTGCATGGGAAGGGGTCAGTGCCTCGGTGCCATGCCCATCCCTGCAGGTACCTACTGGCACAGGAGCACTTACCTGCCGCAGGAAAGTGAGCAGCGTTGCTGTGAATGACATCAACAAAGTTTGCATCTGAAGGATCCAGTCTCACCATGGGGGGAGTACCTTCAAAATAGGGCCCAGCAGGGTCTAAACCTAAAAAAAACCCCACGTTTATTGGTTGAGGGAGGGGAGAAATAATTGCATTTGTTAATATGTGTTTTGCCAAATTATGACATCAGATGTTTAGTTTTGTGAAAAGCAAGCCCAATAATGATGTGAATTCCAAGCTAAAGTGTAAAAAATATGCAAATAATATGGTCTTGTGAACCTTTCTGAAAACTTATATTGGAATAAGTAGAATATCTTTTCAGTAGATTATATAATGGCATATTATTACTTTGAAGGAGGCATTTCATTATCTCAGATCTTATTACTGGCCTGTAAAGATGTAGAAATTGGGAAAACTAAGGGTTCTTGTTGCTTTGTCTTTGTGTGGGCCTTGATGTAACCCAGAGAAGGATGGCAATTTTACAAACATATTAGCTATTCTTGTCCTTCCACTAAAGAGTTCTTAACCTAAATACAGAAAGAAGATGTAATAATTACCCTGTTTCTGAGAAGCATACATTTTGTCTGCTCTCATGACAGGTATCCCCAGCACTGTCAATAATTTAATTCCAACCTACAGAGCAGTGTTTTGCAAGGTTTTTTTTGCTTTAAACACACGCTGTTAGCTCTGCATTTCAGTGAGCAACCTACCTGTTATCCGTCTGATGCCTCGGATCCTTCTTCCTGCCTCTCCTGCAGTGTGTGCTCCCAGACTGTGGCCAATTAAATGGATTTCGTAAGGGGAGTACCCGAACATTTTCTGATCATTAAAGTGGTGGTGGTAGGAGATAAGAACACAGGCTTTGAATAACAAGCAAAGAGAAGGTCTGACTTTATGGGCCTCTGGGAACATCTTAATCTGACTTTCTGTATAGCAAGCAGGGATGGGGGGAAGGGGGAGAGCTCCTTGAGTTAATTGCTGTTTAAATTATACTAAGAATTGACAGAAAAATGATCCCATCTGGACTTTTACATGCATAGTGATGAAGGTTCACTGTTGTAGTGTTGGCATATGCTTGCTGTATTCCATTAACCTGGGTGACAAAACATGAACCATCTTTCCCATTTGGATCAGTGCTTAATGCCACCTTCCATTAAAATGATCTTATGTTTTTCTTTATTTATTCTACTTTGTAGCCCTTTTTTGGTCACATATCTATTCTCCTTGTCTATTTAGAATACATGATCATGGCATGAATAAGATTTTCACTGCCAAGCTCAGTTCAGGTGACATCCATCCTCTTCTTTGCCAGGTCTCACCTGTACAGAGACTTGCACTGCTGAGATATTACACTTGCATTGAATGTGGAAAGGAAGACATGGGAGACAAATTTCTTTGGGTTTCATAGCAACCAAAACCAAAACGTTGCTAACTGATTGAGGTTTTTACATTAAGTTCTGTAAAGTGTGTACCAAAATTAAAGCTGATCTGGAGAATGAGCCTGTCTGCCTTTATTGTCAGATGGCAAATTCCCCTGAAAACATTTTACTGCAGTGCTTCCATTTACAATGCAGCTTAACCTTTCTGATAGTGAAACTCAAGAAATTTTTTTAATTAGGAAAAAGAAAAGGAAGTCTAAGCATCATTAATGCATTTTTTAAGGGAAGAATTGGTGCCCTAGACTGCAAATAATGCATTAACAGAAACAATAAAGGAGAAAATGAACACAACTTCAAATGACCTAGTATTTATACATAGAGGAGAAACATCCAGAAGCCAAATGTGTGAGTCTAGGTCTGATTTTTCTGGGAAGGAACAGTAGATTGTATGCCAGCAGGATCTGGGAAAGTGCTCTTTGATCCTCAGGTGCTGGCAAGGTAGGCACCTTGCCTTGTAGGCTCTGAACTAACTCTTGCTGCCCTTTAAGATGAACAACTCCTGGCCAGGATCCAGTGCCCGGCAAGATTCTGGTTTTCAGCTGCTCCAAGTGCTCGTGAGTCATTCTGAAACCAGTGGCAAACGCTGATGCACAAACTTTGCAGCCGAGCAGCTCTGGACTCTAAGTGTGAGCTCCTGCCTTTGGGAACAGGAGGGGCACAACCAGAGGGCAGCTGGGCACTTTATCCTGCCTGCAGACAGAAATATGGGATTACCACGTAAAGCAGCTACTGCCCTTTCCAGTGGCGCTAAGCTGAGGTATTGATGCACTCGTGGCACGTGTGTATAATGCTGGGAAACTCCGGCGCTGACCTCGCCTCATTTCCATGGAATGCTGGCTTGCCTGTAACATCACATGGAAATGTTGCCACCTACTGGTCTCTAATTAATTGGCACATCTTCTCAGTGTCGGCTTAATTCGCGTCCTTTGTGGCTGTGAGAAGTGCTCACAGGGCCGGGAATTAGTATAATTAGCAGGATCTCGACTGCACAGCCCTGCCTGACCGTACCGGCCAAGGTTCAAACCCAAAGCAGCAGTGTCACAAGCCCACTGCGTCCCCCGAGGAGCTGCAGGGGGCAAGGCAGGGTCCTTTACCTGTAGAGTTGTTATGAAATAAGCAATCTCAGCCCCCAGCACTCGGATGTTGTTCACTGCACTGACGTAGGTGCCTTTTGCTCCCTCTTTCCAATCCACAGCGATGCAGTTGATGTTCTCCACTTCCAGCAGCAGCTGATGGGGAAACACGCAAAGCAAAGTATTTAAAGAAACAAAATAACAACCAGAGATTCAACTTACATTGGGATAAGGATCAAAATGTAACATAATAATGAAGTTTCTCATTCTTTACTAAATGGAATGCTTCACTGTAGCCCATATTGCACTGAAATACATGTCTTACACAACAGAATATAACAAGCCATTCCTCCAAAAAATATCAATTATGAAAATGGTAATAAAAATATTTTACTTTACACACCATTTCTATATTTGAAATACTTTTGAAATGCCATACAGCTGTGCAGTAGATTCTATGTACAGTATTGTGACTTTTTTGAGGGATGTTGGTAGTTTAACTGAATTGTAAGAAGTAGTCTTATTTACCAAGTGGCTTTAAAACCAAAAAAAGTCATGTTAGACTTAAAAAAATTTGGAGGAGGGCAGAAAGGTTCTATTTCAGCAAAGGAAACATTGTTCAATTTGGTACTGGGCACAGTCTTGCAGAGATCAGTGATTTTTCCAGTGGAAGAATCATGTGTTAGTCTGCAGTTACAGCTTTCTGTGACTAAGGCTCACTTAAGGTTTGAAGTAGAAAAAAGAGTGGTAAAAAAATTAATCCACAAAAAAGCAAAGGTGAATGACAAGGAAAACAGAAGTGAAACAATAGTGCATCCTGGGCTCTTTCCTCTCCTGTGGAGACTGTAATTTTGTAGTGTAGAGAGCCACAAAGAATTGCAGTTTCTTTTCAACAACAACAACAACAACAACAACAAAATAATTAATATTTCAGATTAAAAGTTTTCATAGATTTGTGAACAAATGTAGTGCTTCAGATTTGTGACTTAGCATCTGCTGGTGTCTTTTCCCAGCTTGGCCTTTTCCCTGCCAGCACAGAAGCAGCAGCAAGTAGAGTAGATCTTGCTTATCTGCCAGAACCAAGGTACACTCTGCTGGTTTTGTGGGAGCTTCCACTTTTCATGTTTGAAATGTTTTTTACACTGAACTCTGCAATCAAAAAAACCCCAAAAGGTTTGGTGGTGTTCTTGTGTTGTTTTGTTTGGGTTTTGTTGTTGTTTTGTTGTTTGTTTTTTGTTTGTCTCTAAGACCTGAACAGTGGTGAACCAGAGTAGTATTTATAGACTGAAACCTGACCTTTACTAGTCAGGGGGGCCTTTGGACTCAAGGAAGGTTCAGTTGCTGCTGAAGGGAACAGCAGTGAATCAGTGTCTAATCCCATATCTGGACATGGGTGCAGAGGCTGGGGACAGCTGTGTTCAGTTATTGCTTTTTCTGATCTGCAGGGTTTGGGAATAGAAACTCTAGAGAAAAACCATGAGAGGTGACCAAGGAGCCTTGATAATGCTGCACTTTCCTGAGTGGGAACACTTTGACTTGTGTGAAATTTAATTATTCCTTTGTATCTTCTACTACCTAATGAACTGTAAAATGAATGATGAACATTAATGCCTAAAGGATACTGACAGAGCTGATGGGAACCAGAGGATATTCTCTCATACCAAGCACATCTCTACCACCCAGCCTGTTTTTCCAGTGCTGCCAAATCCATGAATGATGAAGGAGGTTTTCCTATGTGAGGAAAAATGTGACTTTTGGATGGTCGAGGAGTTTATCGCCGAGATCACCTATATGTTTAAAAAAAAAGAGTTTTATTTATTAATACTTTCATACATTTAAAAAAGTCAGATAGGTCATCCCCTTAGGACTAAAGGGACTCTACTTTGAAAGGACAAAGTGTGTGGTTTTTGGAACTCAGGGACCCCTCTCTCTCTCTTCTTTCTCAGTTCCAGTATGGTTTCCACAGAAATGTTGCCCATGTGGTCTTTGCTGCTCCCATCTATTCTGCATGAAGGACTGCCTTTTGCAGAATATGAAGCAAACTAAAAGTGCCATATTGTCACAGGGTGTCTCTTGGCCTGAGAGGATGAGTTTCTCCAGGGAGCAGCCCACCAGCTTCACAACTCCCGCTCCAGCTTGTCCTTTTTCTGACCTGACCTTTGACTTCAGTGTTCTGCTCTGCTTCTAAGTTGCAGCCTGTTTTTCTCATCAGCCACTCCAGAAAGGCTGGAAGGGCTTCATGCAAGGGCTGCATGCAGTAGGGGTGAAGCTGCATTCATTCATTGCTGCAAGCTACTTAGTTATCTATTTTTCCTTGGGAATGTTATCTGCCTGTATTGTTTTCAGACAAATGCAGGAGCTCTGATGTGAGTTCAGGGAGTCTGGGTGTGGAAGGGCTGTGTCCTATATCATAGATATGATGAAGCTTAATGGGAAGTAGTTCAAGATGTATTTTGATTTATTTTATCAACAACAGAAATGCCAAGCAACCTGCTGCTGAGTGTATCTTATGTGCTTCAACCTTCCTCAGAGACTAAAATACATGCAAAATGTGTCCTAACATATATCCTCATTCAGGAAAATACCAGTAAACATTTTGTGCTTTATGGTTCATTCATAACAAATTTTTTTATGCTGTACCCCAAAGTACATTCATTACACCACCTTCAAACTATCTTCTGATTCTGAAGTTTTGCCTCTGGTGACTGACACAGACTTTGTAAGAAGTTAACAAACATTTCTAGGCCCAGCCAGCTTTTAATGCTAAAAATAAATGTCACCTGTGAGTTATTTCCTGTTTCTCTGGTGTAGAGAGAGAAGCTGATGTTCATCTCTTCTGGAGAATCAGGCAAACCTGTCAGAAGTCTCCCTGGTACCCCAGACCAGGGTGGGTCATCTGTGAAACAGCCAAGCCTGGGGTAGCAAACTTCTTTACCTAGAGTAGAAGAAACAGCTTGTTTCTATATATGATTCTCTTATGCTTGATGATGCATTTGAGACTACAAGAGTTTGAAGAGCAAAAAACTAAGGATTTAATTTTATGATTGATTTTGAAATTAATTTTTGAAGTGATTTTTCTGTACTTTATGCATAATGCCTGAAGTGGGAAGACAAGGGGAGTCAAATAATTTGAGGATAAACCAAGTAAAGACCCACACACTGTTTTGACACCACTTTCTAGGCTTGAAAAGGATTAGTTCAATTTCTTTTTAAAAACCAGCCTTGTAAGAAATGCTTGTTTGAATTGCTCCTGCATGCTTTCTGCTCCAAAGCATTGTGTCTCTGTCATAGGAATGAAGGTAACCTTGTCCTATGAAAAATATGAACATTTCCTTCAATATAGTAGTTTTTTCTAGATCAAATGGGTCTTGTGTTCACTTACACTCAACCTTTATGTTTTTGCACCGTTGTGCTGAGCACCTTGTTGCTGGTCAGCTCCTTACATAGAGCAATAATGTGAAGACAGATCTTGCACTGCCTTGGTACAAGTAGGACATGTGACTCTGACTCTGTGGATTTTCAGCAGGGAGTTATGTCTCTTGTGCTCATAATAATAAATTTTAAACACAGCAGAGCCTTTTAGCATTAGTTCCATGCACGGTAATAGACATTGCCCGACAATGATCCCCAAATATTACTACACTCTCAATGTAAAGGAAAATAAGTCATCATCTCCTAGGTACCACTTCATCCAAATCCACTTTCTAGTGGTAGTTTTTAAAGTTTCTCACCTGCTACTGTGCCAAGTAGAAAAAATGCAACAGTCCACATTCCAACCACCTAAAGCAAATTGAATACACAGGTTAAGCATTTTATTTTGAGTGACTTGTCCTTTTTTAAAAGAATGTAATAAAAAGAGAAATGCGAAGACCTGCAGCTGAAGAGCAATAACCTCACACATTGGTCTGTGCACAGAGGGGACCCATCAGCCAGAAAGAGGCCTGAGGGTCCTGGCAGACACCAAAAGACCATAAAACAGCAACATGCCCCACAGCCAGTGACATCCTGGGCTGCTGGAGGAGGAGGGCTCCCAGCAGGATGTGGGAAGTGATCCTTCCCCACCACTCAGTTTTGCTGTTCATTGCATTTCTGTGTTCATTCATTTCTTGCACAGCAATGAATGTTCATTGCATTTCTTGCACAGGCAATACTTCATGCAGGTGGTTGATGGAGTCAATCAGATCACGGGGGCTGATTTTTTTTCCAGCTGTGGCAGGACAGGTGGGAGGTGTGGTACAACAAGCACAGTGGTGTTGTGTATGTGCATGTGGTATGTGCAACTTGCTGAAGTCTGTGTGCTTGGCAGCTTATGCCCCTGGCTGCAAGGAAAACTTTGATCAGATTCCTTTCCTCTACACTTTCCTTACTTGTCTTTTGCATGGCAGGACTTCCATTAATTTTGTTCCCTCCCCTCTCATTTGTCTCATTCACTGTTCTCAATTTCCTCTTCTTTTAGGGGTTTCCTATGGAGCCCTCCCATTTACAACATGCTGTTTTTCTTTTAAACCAAAAATTTGAGTTGTCACCCCTGGCCACCGGGCTAGCTCATTAGAAATATTAAGAAGAAAAGGTAAATTCAGTAGTTATAAGCTCACTATGTGTATAGCACTCTCCAAGGGGTATTTTTACAGATGTAAGAAACCCAGAAACACAACACTCCAAAGGTCCTTGACAGTACAAAATGCTTCAGAAAAAAAAGGAGAAACAACTGGGAATTTTACAGAATTTGTCCTTGAAGCTCGTGTGACACATGTCAGACAGGAGGAATGTGTGATCCACCTCTGTGCTTGTTTTTGATGGAAGTGGGATTACTTGGCTGTAATGACATGGTTTCCTAACAAAGCCAAACGGGATAGGTCAGAGCACTCTCTAATAAACTATGAAGTCCCTGTTTGGTAATAGCTTGTTTTGTTTGTGTGTTAGGGCAGAGCAGTGAGGATGAGTATCTCAGCAGTGAGCAGGAGCTGCAGAACTGAGAGGAGTCACAAAATTTCCTAAGAAATACAGCTCTTATCCTAATCCTAATTTATCCATTGATGTAGTTAACCGAGAGGAAAACTATCTGCTGGAGAAGAGTGGAAAGCAGAGAGGAAGTCTAGCAGTAAAATAGGAGAGAAAAGGATCAGGAGCTATTCTAAGCAGCTGGTGAAGAACAAGAACAAAGAGGTTCCAACTGTTAGCCAAAAGGAGCAGCTCCATTCAGCTGGAATGTCTATCAAGGTGCCCATCATCATGATGAGAACCTGATGACAGTGCAGGAAAATCACAGCTGATGTGGCTCAACAAATGCATAGGAGAGCTCCATGGGATTTCTCAATATTTACTGGACAACCCTCATGCCCAGGAGATGCACAGTCCATATCAGGAGCACTACAACAGGAAGGATGGTAGAATTTCTTTTCAGGCCTAAAACCTGAAGTAGTGATTCAGGAAAAAGTGGGAGGTAGCTGCCAAATAAAAGTGATCAGTAATTTCCTTCAAAGGATCTTCCTTTGAAGGCAGAAAATAGAAATGGATGTATGGCCAGAGAAATAAAAGAAGCAGCAGAAATTTTATCATTTGTGGAATATTGATGCATTATGTAATTAAGAGAATTGTAATTTGGGTAGAAGATAATTTTTTAGTGGGAAGCCTTTCTGTGTCAGTCTATGTTAATGACAAAAAGATTGCAAAGAGGTTAAAAAACTATGTAAAAAGAGTTCAGGCAGCATGCAATTTGAAAATTCTTTCACTGGGCACTTAGGAGGCGTAGTGCTGATCAAGAGGAACTGGAACAACTTGTTTGTGAATGTGAGCTCAGCCTACCCAGTGCTGCTGGCAAGAGGCAGCCGAATGCTGAGCTCAGGTAACAGCTCAATGGGCAGAAGACATGCTAAACCAGTACTAAATATATCTTAAAATGATGTTCAGCTCAGAAAAAAAAATCACAAATATTCATAGACTGCCATCCTAATGGATAAGAGCTCGACTGGAGCAGTGGTTGCCCCTCACAACAGGACATCAAGTCACCTTCAGGACACCCTTGCTCAAGCAGTGACTCATGGGCCATGGTGCATGGCTGGTGAGATATGGAAGGGCTGCATAATGAGTGTCTGCAGTGCCTTTTTAAGTCCCACACATGTACCCACACACCTTCCTTAGGACATGCACACCAGCAGGCACACAGAGAGGCCAAATCTCAGGAGTTCTCATTATCAGCATTTTAACCCGAAAATTTCACTGCCATAATTAGACTTTTTTTTTAACATCTTAAACAACATTTGCTGTGTATTAAATTGCTAAGGATTTTACTCACCATTCTCTTTTAACCCTTGTGATCTCTTTCTCTGGTGAGCAGTACCAGGGTAGAAAATTGGCCACTGTTTTCTTCAATGAAATTTTTTCTGCTGAAAAAAACGTAATAGAAAAGAAATGAAAAACAAAAATGGGTAACTTGGTGAAGTGGAAGAAACTGGAAGAAAAAAAAGGGGACAGAAAAGGGCAATATTGGTAACTAGGAATTAATGGCTAGAAGTTACAGAGATTTCATAAAGAAAATGGTAATGCAAACATTACAATTTATAGCCATTAGAATTAAGAAAAAATATTTCATGCATGGAAGAATTTCAAAAGATGCAATGTTTTTTGTCTTTCTTTACCAAAACCAGCTGAAATTCACAGCAGAAAAAAAAAAAGTATTCATGGTGATACTTTGTTCAGACAAGGGTTTTAGATCTACTCTACAATGGCTGCTGGAACAATATATGCTATACTAACTGAACTTCAGTAACTCACAGCTGAGATGCTTAAAAAACAAAAATCTGCCAAAAAAGTATTGACAATTTTTTTAAAGTTACCAATTTGTAAAGAAAATTCCAGATACATAATTTGAAGAAAATCAATATGATATTAGGTAAAAAGCTAGGATGAATGAACTGAGGAATTTCAGACCTGTGGAATTTCAGTCCAGTGTCAGCCTGAGGCAGAATAATGAAACTCTTCACAGGATACTTGTTCATGAAAGAAAAATTGTGAAAAACTCTTAAAAGATTAAGTTGTGTAATTGAATTCAGTTACATGACATGGCAGATTAACTGAGAGTCTGGTCAGATCAACCTTCTAAGTCACATGATACTGAGATTTTAAGAAGATCTTCTCTGCCACTTGATATTTTGATTGAGAAAGTAAAATTATACACATGCAGTACTACAACAGTTAAGTAGATTAAAATTAAACGCATGGATTAAGTAGATTAAAACTTGAGTAATTACTGCATTTCAGGTTATAGTTGGAAGAACTAGAAGGCAGATCCTGGGTTTAAAAATACAGCTCTTGCTACTGTGCACCATCATATCATATCATATCATATCATATCATATCATATCATATCATATCAATCATATCATATCATATCCCATGTATCTTATCATATATCTTATATCATACAGCAGATATCATATCACATGCCATATCACACACCATATATCATATCATATACCATATCTTACCATGATCAAGATGTGATTATGCTTTTTATCTTTTTAGCTTCAGGGTGTTTTTTACTCACTGTTTGTGCTGGATCATCACTGATGAAGGTTTTAGAGGAAGCAGTTGGTGGCCTTACCCTGAATCTCACCTTTCAACACTGGTATTGCTGGACATGAGCCCAGAGTGAAAAAGTACTGAATGTAGACTAAGGTACAATAAAATAAGGTGCAGGTTTTGAATATAGAATTATTTTTTGGTGTCTGGGGAATTAAATGCTATCACACTGCATATCAGGTTCGCAGAACTAAGGTGAACATTTGAGGAAGCTGTAACTGAAAAAGAGCTTTTAAGTTTTGCTGATGTATTAGTAGTGACTTTTGAAGTTCCAAGGGACTTGTTATTCTTTGATTCCACACATACAGTTGGGAGAATACTACTTTCCAATTTTCACATCTGCTTTATCCCCTTCAATACTGAAGTTTAAGTTGTCTACCTTCTTTCAGGTCTTTTTGATGTGTGATTCTTTTTCAATTTTTTTCTTGCCTTACTACTCCACCCATATTTCCTCTATTTCCTGCACTGTCACTGACCTTAAAAAGAGAATATTTCTGCAGTTCTGTCTTTCCTCTGTTTTATTTAAGTCTTTCTTATTTTTCAGCAGTTTGGCTCAATGCTCAGTTAAAAGTGTAAGTCAATACAAAGGAGGAGAACCCATCCAGAGTTTAGTATATAAGCCTTGGGTATGGGAGTTGTGCTTAAATTTCTTGTCCTCCTAGCAAATTCTTGCATGGCTTTGAGCATGAGGCATTTAGAGAAGTAATTGCACACCCAAGTATTGAACATTTCTCAGAATGGTAAAAGAAAGTAAGTGAAAAAATTTACAGTAGTAACTTTAGGCCTCATGATGGGGATCATGTATGTGTTTACCCATACACAAATACCTGAAAGTACAATATGGGGGGGTGGGTTGTGTTTAATTGAGTGTAATTTTGTTGTTCAGCCCACTCTACACATGCATATAAAGAATATAATTTTTCTTAGGCACAGCCCACAATCAGTGGCTCAGGCACACTGTTTGTCCAGACTATCAAATACTGCAAACTGGTGTGCAGAGTACTGAGGAAAATGCTGGTGATATGGTGTGATAACTCAGGTGTCAGAGTACTTGCCATAATTGTTAAAGACTTAGTTTCATCTCCAGCTCCTCCCCATGAACAGCACAATGCAGGGTCCTGATTCTGGGTGAAGATTTTTGGGCGCTGCTTCAATACAAATGAGCAATAACAAATAAAAGATCATCTTGGCATTGGTCAGCCTCCTTTCCTCCTTGCTCACCAGCTTTTAGGTACCGTGAAGTTCTGCAGGAGCATACTGATCTTAATTGAATAGCTCTGCAACCCACAAATTTAATATCAGAGAAATCAATTTTGTAGCAGAGCAAAGATGTGCAGAACCATTTGCAAATTTTCTTCCTCCAAACCACCCAATAGTAATAATCCCAGCAAGGCAGGGCTCACACGTGTCTGGTCTGGGTAGTAGATTTTTCTGAGTGCCAATTGACCTCTTAAACTGAATTTGAAACAGTGGACTAGGATATTGACCTGAATGACTCAGAATAGTGATGCTAATTATTTTCTTGAGGCCTTTAGTGTGGGAAGAGCTTCAGTAAAAGGCATGTTGGAGGATGCTGTAAGATTTAGGCTTTTAAGGTGTTTAGGTCAATTGCTTAGAACTGGTGAACAGCCTAAAGAATTTGTAGGATAATAGTGAAGAAAACATATTTAATAACAAGTCTTTGGCTTCCTACTGTGCAGTATTTGCTCAGATTTCCTAAATAATAGGGTTCTCACCTTGACCTAACACTGGTATTCATACATTCAAGTTTACAGACACAATTATGACAATTTAATCTGACTACAAGCATCATAAAAGACCAAAGCAAACCAACAACAAACGTGAATCAGTTTTGGGAAGTGGCTGTGCCAATTCTGAGTAACCAGGGAGCCTTCAGCTTTCTTGCAGACACCACCTGGCCACTTGTCTGTCTTCCCCGGGTGATCTCCACTCTCTGTCTCCATGATTAGGCTGCTTTTAAACTTAGTCAACTCCAAGACGAACACTGCTGGCCTTTTGCCATTTCTGAAGTGTGGAATAGCCCTTGTCAATGGCCAGTGCAACTTTCCCTGTGCACAGTACTCTAGCAAAAAAAGTCTCACTTTCCACATTCTTACACATAACAGCTCTATAATTCTTCCCCATTTCCATTCTCCCTTTAAATTTTCAGTGCTCCTAATAATGCTTAAATATGTACCCTTTTTTCTCTCCCTTTGTAATTTCTGCTCTTATTTTTGTTTTAATGCGTTTTCCCTTAAAAATGAAAGAAGTCCAGACACCATCTGCAAATACTGTCATTTTGTTGTTCCTTTAGAAACAGGGACATTTTACATTAGCCCCACTGAATCCACCCTGTTTTCCAAGCTTCACTGCATTGTCACAGCCCAGAAATTCTCGTCTCCTACTGGGATTTCCTGGAATTGAAAAGTTTTAAGCCTCATAGCTGCTGCCAGGGTCTCTCTCTGAGTGCTGCTGTTTGCTGTTTGCATGTTCACTCAGCCCATACCATTCAGCCTGGCTATTTTTAAGCCAAGGAATCCTTGGAGTCCTCCAGCCCCGACCTGCAGTTTGTACAGACACTTGTCCCCAAACCCCACCAATTTTTCAGCACTTACCACTCAGAATGCAGAAGGGGTTGCTGCTTTGCAGGCTCTGTTCAGCCAGCTGCCTGTCAAACCCTGGTCTCTGCTGGCCTTTTTCACTTGGAATCAGTCCCACGACAGTAGGTGCAGACCTGCCCACACGGTGCCTAATTATAGGCTTGGTGTGGGTGAGTGAGAACCTCTGTAAGAATGATCCCCCCCGTGCTGGATATAACAGATGTTGCCTTTTATTGTCTCTCTTCGTGTCTAATTCATCAACATTTTCCCCTCCCGAAGTTTTGTTAGTTTGAGCCCCCCCAGAGGGGTTGTTTTATGTAACATTCATCCCAGACAGTGTGAAATGCTCTCCTGAGTTAACTGGTTATTGAGAGCTCGTGTTGCAGGTAATGACTGATCCTCCACGGTGGGGGAGGTCAGGGCAGGAGCTTTATTTCCTTGCTCTGTGTCCTCCACCACTGTCTTTTTGCCAGCTCTCTGATGAACATGCCCTGTCAAAGCAAACCCTTGTACATTTTCATATAATCAAGCCTCTTTATATTTTTAATTTTTTTTTTAATCAAGGGCAGACTAGCTTCTTTAAAAAAGAGGGAATAACAAAAATAGTCTTACAGCTTGGGGACAATATAAGTATCTGAGCATTTCATAGCTTTTAGTAGTGGAGTTACTCAAGCTCTGTCTACGCACAACCATTTTGACTAATTTTTGTCCTCTTAGGCCATGTGGGATTTACACATTAGATCTCTCTGTACCAAGCTCTCTTATCAGCTGGCATGATCTGAATACAACTGGTGCAAATTGCCATTATTGTGATCCACTTGGATCAGAGAAACCACAAGCACTTTCATCCAAAATCAGGAGAAGGATAGGATGATGATAATCATGTCATTCATCTTTTCATGACTTGTCCATCATGTAAATCCCAGATTCTCTTCTATGCTCTGGAGATTGTGAGTCACAGCCATGTCAGAACCCAGTTCTTTCAGTTCCTGAGCAAGATCTCAAGTCCCTACAGTGCTATCTGCAGGATGGTTGCTGCCATAATCATCTGCTCTGGCAAGTCTATAGGAGTGACTGTCACCCTAAATTAAGGAGTGGTTCAAGTGCCTGAGGGCAGGAAGTAACTTGGGCTGGATCTATGGTTCACATAAGGAGCCAATTTGTGGTCCTGTGATATGTGCATTGCCTGAAAGAAGATATTTCAGAAAGAGCAGCCAAAAAAAAATAAGTGTTTCTCCACATGCTGAATTGCATACAAGGCAATCAGTCTGCAAGGCATTGTAAAAATGGAGTCAGGAGTGTCTGTCCTTCCTTGTGGCACATGGCACCCACAGGAATGTTTGAGTCTGGGTCTGGTTCTTGTTGGTAGAGTGGTGCAAGGCAGCGCCATATATGAAAATATTCATTAGAAAGAAGTCTCAGAGGAATGTGGAGGAAGCAGTGGCCACTAAGGGACTGCATCTCATATTTAATTGCTGCTTACACTGACAGTGTGTGTGTAATTTCAGGTAAGACAGAAGAGATCCAGCTAATAAGAAATTCTCAACAGTTGAGTCTACCTTCATTGACTCGAAGATGGAGATCTGGCAGCAGTGGTGGGACACATCTCTCCCCTGGACAATGCAGCTCATTAGATAAATCTGGAGAGGAATGAGTTTGGGGAGCCAAGGAAAAGAGATAAGGAATGTCATGTGCCCAAATGTGCTTTGTGTCAAAATTCTGGCATATAAGTTAAATGCAAAGCAGCCACTGAAACTGGTGCCTCTACATATGATGAGACATCTTCAGAATCTGATGGATACCTTTGTGTGGAGATCAGACCCCTTTGAAACATTTATTAGGGGACCAGGATTGCTAGATATGCTCAAATATTTTGCTGATTTTTCCATAGAGTTAATCTTTGTGTGAGTGCTGAAACAGTGCCACAGAGTTTCACTGTCAGGGTATTTCAGAGGGAATACACAGTGCTGTGATTAAATTAATGTAGGCCAGTAAAACAAACCAGAATTAATAGCAAAATTAATTTCTATCCCATGTTGTAGGCTTCTGAGGTGTAGCTCCTTTTAAGAATGGTCAGTTTTTCTGGGCCTATTTCTATGTCTTAAGAGGAACAACAGATTTTAGTGGGTAGGAAGAAAGTCTGGCTTTTGCAGCTGCCTCTGACAATGTGCAAGTGACCACATCCAGTGGTTTTATAAATGTCAGCCTGAGAATTATCAAGGACATAAATGCATTTTGGTAGCAGTGGCCTTCACTTAGGTAGGAAAAAGAGGATCAAAACACTCACTGAGAATCACATTCTCCAAAGGAATCTCAGAAACTCTGTTTTGAGTGCAGAAATATATAAATTACTGAGGCTTTCATAGAAGGATAAGTGTATAAAACTGTAAAAGCAACATTTTTCTTGCTGTCATTTCAATTTTAGATTGAAGATGGTTAATGAATTTCTTAGCTTGGATGGAGGTCATCTGGAAGTAGCTTTGTGTATTTCATCCCCTAGGGAATTGCTGATATGTGCAGACAAAGACCACTCAGCTCCCTGGAGAATCTTGCCTGCAGTATCTGAGTGGCAGAGCCAAGAGTAAAAGATTTGCTTGATATTTCTATTGTTTAACTACAGTGTTTTCTTTCTGGTCAAGTGAAAAAATTTTAAATTGAATAGAGACAAAACCAATTTACCTTAGTATATCCTTTCCAGTATCACACAACAGCAATTAAAGGAATGTTTTGGAAGTTATAAATATTTATGGTTTTCCATAATATATGCCGGCTGTTAATTAAATCACTCCAAGCAAGCAAAGATAATATTAACTACTGGTTTTGTGAGCTGGTGATTTATGGAGTACAGTATTTGAAGGACATACCACTAGAAAAGGCAGTTTTAGAGCAGATGATGTAAGTAACTTAAGGCAGGGGAGAGTCCTTAGGTACAGACAGATTTTCATTCATGGGCAGAATTAAAGAGAAGAGGGTGAAGCTCATTATTCTGAATACTTTATCTCCTATTAATGTTAGAGATTTAAACTTATCTGAAAGAATCAGGTGAGAGGAAAGGGAATAAGTATAGATTTGCCTTGGAAATCGAAAGGCAGAGGCAAATCTTGAATATGTATTTTCATAAAAGCATGGCTCTGACAAGCTCATCTACAAACTGGTGCCTCAGAACAAAGGCAATCCTCTAGAGCTCTGGACATCTGCATTTGGCCCCAAGCTTTCTTAGTGCCACAAAAAAGAAAAAAACCTCTGAGATGACACCACTGCCAGCCTGTATTTTCACATATTGCTTATGCTTCCGGTGTTGCAAGACCCTTGTGGCAGCTGGGAGAGGTTTGTGTTCCTCAGCACAGCAACGTGGGCGTGCTCTGTTTGTGCAAGGGCTGGTGATGAGCCATGTTCTTTCTGGAAGTTTTTATATCCTTGATAGTCGAAGATAAAGAACAGATTATTGGCTCTGTTTTCTCCCACAAAAAGAGAACTTCTGCTCCCCAATTAGGGGACACAGAGCAGCTTAAAGCAGCTTGGAGACTACTTGAAATGACAAAGTCCCTGATGCTGTGATATGACAAAGGAGAATCAGAGAGCCCCAAGGTTTGTAGAGACACCATCCAGATAGATTTAGTGATAGGTCAGTTTTTAAGTGGCAACTCCAATCAGTTTTGCTTATGGAAGAATAACTCAAATAAATGTTGGGAATACACAAAGATTTTTTGGTGTTGTTTCTGTCCCAGCAGCCTATCAAACAACTGTTAGACCCAGGGGCTACACAGAATACCCTGACTGCATCAAAGCCTCAGCAAAATTACCTTCCAAAGGCTTTCTTTTTAGCTTCTATATAACAGGGACATATTTGAGATTTCAAGCCTGCTGCAGGAGAAAAAACAAGGATGAAAAAACAGAAGACCTTGGCAAGTCTACTCCTGCAAATTTATGGTTATTTTACAAGGATTTTATCGATATATTGTAGTGTGTTAGAGTAGCACAAAAAAATCTAAAAAGCTTCAGATTGAGATAGAATCAAAAGTAGGAACAGAGACAACTGCACAATGTGAACGCTGAGGTCTCTCCCTTTTAGTCCTGTTCAGTTAATTTTAATTATTCTTGTTATTTTAGTTCTAGTCTCACAAATCTTTATGAGGGGCATTTTGATAGGCTGTGATTTTGGAAAGAAGAGAAACTGCTGTGCTATGCAGTAGAATATTTTATTTTTGTTATCAGTGAATTCTGACAAAAATGGCCCTTTTCTCATTAACACACATGCCTTTATGACAAGCATAGGTTTTCTCCTAAATTTTTTTTTCTGATGTATATATAAATATATATACATCATATAGGAAGTAAATACAGATGATGTAAGTGGACCATAGAGTTCATATTTTGGATTGCTCATTATTGCTGCCCCTTTTTCTATAAAAGGCTTAAGAGGTTTTTTTGTGTAGTTGTTTTACCATACCCTATTGTTGAAAGAGTGTCATGAGAGAGCAAATTGACTGAGGCTGAAAGCATCACAATGGCTTTCTTATCAATTTACCTTTGGCATAATTTTTGTAGTGAACACATGCTTAAGGAGTATAAAATTAAATATGTGTTGTACTTCTGAAGCACTTATAATTTGGCCCAATATTTAAATAATGTGAAAGAGGGAATGCAAATCATAACATGCCCTTAAAATCCCTGGAGAAATCAGGCACATTTGAATTCAAAAAGCTCTACCTTTCCACATGACAGCCAAACATATCGAATGGCATGTCTCACTTGACATTTTAAAGATTCAATTTAAATTGTTCTGAAAAGATGGCTTACCTTGTTTGAAAGATATGAAAGAATTGCCTGTCCAGGGCTTTGTCAAAGGCAGATTGTCTCACGAATTATCAAACTCTTGCATTATTTGGACTAGCACCATTAATACAAAGTGAGAGTATCCAAAGATTTCATACAAGGAACAATTTTAAATTTTAAATACAGATAGAATCAAGGAGGAAGATTATTTGCTACCAGCCACACACAGCTGCTGTCAATGTGGATTTTTCACCTTTATCTTATAAAAATAAATCTCTCTTGTTCTGTCTAAAAATAAATTAGCAAAGAAAGGCAGTGTTGAAATCTACTATACCAAAGGATAAAAATTAACTCAATAAATAGCATATGACAAGAATGAAAACAGAACAACACAAGGGGAAGATATTAATTCAATGTTCTAGTTTTAGCTGAACTGGTTGGGTGAGAAAATGAGTATTTTTAAGAGGTCTAATCAGCTGTACCACACTTGTAGCACAAGTCAGCAGCCCGAATGAGCTGTCACGTTTTATCAGAGCCCTGTTGAAATCTATAGCTTAAAATTAAACAAAATGAAACTTGTAGTTTTGAAAGAATATGATTTATTATTCCTAAAACCATCGAATTAGTCTTTAGAATTGCAGAAGTGGCACAGTCAATTATGAAGGCAGGAGAGGATGGGCTTTAGAGAAGTCTTGAGCCCAATAGATCTTGCTTTCCTTCCTGTGAGGAGTGATGCCTTACCTGGCACTGATCACACTCCCATTCATGCCATTAAACCCAGTTCCTGGCCCTGCTGCACACGTTTTTGTGATTCTGGGGGAAATATTTACATTTATTTTGCTTCATTTCCTGACTGTAAGAAAGGCAAAGTAAGTCTTTCCTTCTCTGAGTCTCATTAATTTGTGCAACTCTGAGGCAGAGAGCCATGCATGGTTTATGGAGGATGTTCAAGATGTTGTAATTACTAGTTACAGATATTTCCAAACTGTGTAGAAGTACCTGGGGTTTTTTTATATCTCCAGGGGAGTGCAGAAAAGGGAGCCCTTCTTCCTCAAGAAGGACATCTTGCCAAGGAGTTTCCTTAAGTGGTAAAGAAGGATGAATTTCCTGCTCAGAATGATTTCAGGGGCCACTCTGCTCACGTGGAGATGATAAATAAAGGGTACTGAAGGTGACTCTGAGAAGGCAGACACCTGATTTATCAAATATCCTGAGCCAGATCCTTCGGCAAACTTCCCAGGAGGTGACAGGGTTCTGATATCCCAAAGGTATTGCTGCATGATGTGAAACACTCCTGTTCATCAGCCACATTCAGCCTTGTGCAACACACCAAGGCCTTTTGGTGAACCTCACTGGGAGCATTCTGGAATAGCTAGTTGTCAGGATGGGACAGAACTGAGTTGCCCAATGTGACTGATACACGTAATTTCTGCACCCAAATGATAAACCTCACATCAGATGCAAAAATTAGTTGCATGCCTTAGACAACAGCTGGTAATTAAAAACTGAAAGAATTTTTGTGGATAGCTTGTGTTGAAACAAAGGAACTTAAGCTGATTTTGGCTGATGCTGATAACTCTTAGTGGCCTGGGTTTGCAAATCAGTACAATCAAAACTCTGATAAATTTGGAGTGGCAATGCTAATGCAAATGATGTAGCTCAGACCTGACCTCAGCATCGTCCCAAAGACAAAGTAGAGGTGGAAAATTCAGCTTCACTGGTAAAGAGAAAATAGTTTCTTATTGAAGGCTGCCAGAAAATTCGAGTTCCTCAGTAGTACAAAAAGTTTTGATAAAGAAGATGCCAGTTTCAGGCATAAAAAAGAATCCCAGCTAGTTTCTGTTAACATCCATGTCCTCTGTCATCATGAGCACAGCTAACAGGAGTGTAGCTGCCCTGTGTGGAGAAAAGCTGACAGCACTAACTTGGAAATAGAGCTTTTGTAGTGGGCTGGGCAGATTTCTCAGAGTCTGTTGAGGGAGCCTCGCCAGTCCTTTGTTGCTGCCTGCAGTGTCCTCTTCCAGCTGGTGAGTGCTGCTGCAGAGGTCCAGGCACCCCTGGCCCAGCCTCAGCAGAGAGCCAGGGCTTGCCACATGCTGGGCTGCACAGCTCCACAGCCACAGAACACGGACCTGAGAAGGGGAGGAAAATATTTGTCAGTAAAATGGGACATTTTCGTAGCAGCAGCCCAACATAATCAATGAAAATTTTGTTTTTATTTCATGTTAGGTCAAAGCATGAGTTCCAGTACACTGAGAACATAAAGTGTTTGTTATCGAATTTTTTTTTTAAGAATTACTAGTTAATGACAAATTATTAACTTTTAGGATGTATTTACCTTTATGATCAGGCTCCATTAGCATTTTCACGTGGCACAGCAGTGTGCTTTTGAAGGGAATTGCTCACTCTGCTTTCCCCATTAACCACACTTTGGTTGACATGACAGAGTGGGGTGGATGCCTCAGGTGGATTAATTTTGGTTAGAACTAAACAAGAGGTGTGCTCCAAAAATGTATTTAATGTCCTGCAGATGCCAGGCCCATGGCCTCAGGTGGGAGTCAGCCTACCTAGGCAGGTATAACACTGAAAACTGCAGAGCTGTTTCTGTGTGCTGTGCTGTGCTATTGGAGAGCTGGGCACATGAAACTGCAGTTTAGGAGAAAAACTTCTACCTTTCTGGAACACCATTGGATTATGTACTTACATATTTCCATTTTCCCCAGATATTATTGTGACTTCTTCAGCTCCCATGCAGCCTCTGTCTACGTGACCTAGATGCTTTTTCCAGAGAAACTCAACTTTTGAAATGTTCCCAGAAATTTCAGTATCAATGTAGTTCAAGTATGTGTTGCCTGGTTTGAAAATTCCCCTGCCAAAAGAAAAGCACAGAAGTGATGCTCAGTGTTCTACATAAACGAGGGGGAAAAGAAAATCTTGAGTACAGGCAATAGGGGAGGTGAGCTGTGGGATGCCATGAGAGTTGGAGCTTTGAATACTATTGTTATAATTTTATGAACTTTTTTTATACAGTTGCTGAAGTTCTTGTGCCTTTCAGGATGAGAACACTTCTATCAGTTACCACAGCCTTTGTCAGCATGGCCGTGGTTTATTCTATACATTACTTTTGAAAAATAAGATCTATCTTCAAATAAATCCAAGTCAAAGAGTTCTCTCATTGTTTCTGCTTGCTCTCAACCATGAAGGAAATTGAAAATTATAGTTTACATCTGTGCCTTCTGTGCTATCACCGTTCACTCTAACAGAACACACACTGCAGCATGACATTAGCATTAAAATTATCTGTAGGTTTATTGCTGCAGTGGTGTATTTATAACCAAAGACCAGTAACAGGGCTGTGTTCAAACACAGAGGAGGTTGGATTTGTAGTATTGAAGCTGGGTTGCAGACCAGCGTCTGTTAATTGAGATTTAAATTCACATTTACTGGAAAGAGCCAGGCTGAGTGGACAGGAGTCACATATTCCAGTACAGTTCATGGGCAAGCTGCAACTTTCTTGTACCAACCCCAGAGGAGGGGATAACTAAATTACTGTACATCACTCTCTTTTTCTGCTCAGAGATCACCAAATCAGGTTTGAGTCCAGCAGCAGCCACAGAGCTCTTGCCTACTTTGCTATGTTAACATCAACCTCAGAAAACAAAAGGAAATGGAGAGCAGCAAGCAGATTTTTACCACAATCTGTAGCCCAGGGAACTTTGATCACTTATCAGCTACTTTTATTACCAGTGTAAATCACAGACCATGCAGAACCACAGGTGAGGTGTGTAAAAATAGCTGTGTGTACCTTCCATGTGATAACAGTGATGGAGCCACGTTTCCAGCAGCCCCATTAAACTTACTTGTCAATGGTATATTTTTTCCTCATCCCATTAGTTCCAGTCAAGGCTACATCTATATTTCCCTTCATGGGTTCTGTTGCACATACTTTGACATGTATCTCTTTTCGCCAGCCTTTGAAAGCAAAATCAAATGGATTATGGTTGTAAGGAGATTTCTTTCCTAAGGGGAGGATTTCTTATATGTTTCAGTGTCTCTAAGAGAGAGAAAAGGATTGCACAAATATGCCTATAAGCAAACACCTCTGTTGAATAACAGTTTATTTATTAATTTTCCTATTTTCCAGTCCTGTGGCTGCTTCTACATTAATCACAATTAAAACTGTGTTTCTTAAGCTCCCTGACATTTTTACTTGATGAACTTGGCAAAAATATATCCTGAAATGCTTCAGTTTTATAAACTTTTGCCAATAAAAACAATGAAACATTTTAAAATTTGAAATTATGGACTTCCAGCATAACATTTCTCCCAGTTTCAGCTTTATAGATTTTAATCTTTAAAGACATCATGTAATAACCAAGTTTAACCCAAACGTGAGCATCATTTGATCTTTTTTACAATTATCTCAGCTTTCCCAAATAATGCTGGTACTTCATGTTCCTAACACCTAAAATTTTAGATGTTTTACTGTGTGCAACTCATTAACTGCAGCAGCTCTGCAGAAGTGTAAGGTCCTTTTTTCACACATAATTCATTGCCACTTTAGAACACACCACAAAATGAGCACTCACGAGCATATGGAGGGGAGGGCCCTGTGTTTAAATAAACCTTTTGCTGCTCCTTTTCAGTTTTGTGTAGAAACTTATCAGCATAATGACCCATCAGTGGGCATCCTTCCTCTGGGCATGGAAAGCAGTTTCCCTGGGGGGAAAATAACAATGTGTGGTATAAGGCATTATCCTTTTTAATCTCACTTCTTAACTTCTAAGAAATTAGGGTATTTCAGTTTTTTCCCAGCTTTCTTTCTTTTTTTTCAAGAGGTACTTGCTTCTCAGTTCAGATAATATCTTCAGTATTTATCACTGTGGTTGGAAAAGGAGTTGAGATGGTCAGCCAGCTTATTTCATCTGGTTGAAAATCAGAGAGAAACAGGCTGGAAATCTGGCCTAATTCCTTGTGGTCTTTCAGAGACCATGAATAAATACCATAGTGAATATTTTGCCTTTCTACCTGAACTGTAAAATCCAGGTAATATATTCATCATTCATCAGGTCCACTGGAAGATTTTCTGCTATTTATAGGATGGGTAACCCCATTTCCAAGAAGGTCTGGCTGGATATCTCACTCATATGGTAAAAATATTGATGTTTAAGAATACTGGAGGATGGGCTCTTGATTTGGGATTTGTTCTTTATACTCTTCACTGTTTATTCCCATGCAGAGCTTTAATGAAATTAATCTACCTACATCAAACAGACCAAGACATTGACATCCATTAAATAAAGATAAGCATTGAAAGCAGGTTAATTGCAGTTGAAAAAATAGCATAGTTGTATTTGTGTAGTTCACCTTTTATATGTGGGAGGTTCTGTTCAAACTGGTATCTCTGGACCTTTGGCTATTTGTGCATTTGGTGAAAAAAAGGCTAAATTGTCATCACCACTTGTCTGTTGTGACATTGCCTGGGTTTGGGTATGGTCTGGATGAAGGTGGTCAGGGGTTCTGAATATCCTCTGTGCCCATATCCCAAATGTAGATGTTGTCCCAGAAATTATGAAAAGGGGAAGATCAGGGCTATAGGCCCTCAGATAAACACAGACCTGGTACCTACCAGTACAAACTCTCGGTATGTGTCACACTGGTACCCAGCAAATCCATTTGGAGTGATGATACTCTCAGCATAGTACCTGAGACTTCTTTTATGTCCACATCCAAAAGATCTATATGCTGGAGGAAAAAAACCCCAAAACCCCAAAAGATAAAAAGCAATCAAAGCTATACACTATAAGAGAAAGTCCATGCCAAAGCAACATTTGAGGGTCTCTTTCCTCAAAAGCACTTGCACATAGACTGATGTCTCTGGTAAAAGAAATAGCAATAATTAAAAAACAATTAAAGTGTGAGTTATTTGGTTTTGCAGTAAGAAAGTACACTTATGCCTACATGTATTTTTTACTATTGGAAAGAGGTAGTTTTTAACAGAGGTTGAGAGGTGCCAAGGTGAAACAAGAAGCATTTATGAGTAATCCCCTCTGATACTTCAAAGACTGGAATGCTTCACAGCTACAGTTTTTATAAAGCATACAGTAGTTACAGTGAAGTAGTTTTCATTTTCTTACAGTTATCACAACATGGTATTCTGTAAAATCACAGTTTCCACTAATTTATAGAATTAAAGGTAATTTTAGCAATTATTTTAAATTCAGTGTCTTTTGGTGGCTTTAAACTCTAGAAAATCTGCAGTCGTTTGATAGCAATTCTGTGAAATTCCCTGAAAAGCAGGAGGTTTGTGTCCTTGATTTTGTCAGAACTATTTCAAACAAGACCTTTTCCCATCAGACTGAAATTTATAAGCAGCCAGTAAGGAAAGAAGAAAATGCTATTTGGGTTGCATGTACACATCCCTTATAACAAACATTGTCTTCCTTGATTCCAAGGTCTCTCCTATATCAAAACACAATATATTGAAGTTAGGTTGTTTGTATAAAAATGGGCTCTATTCTGCTCACCAAACCTCAGTCTGGAAGGAACTGAAGGAGTTGCAAGTTAGCACAGTTTATAGCGAGATCAAAATTTCCCTTAACAGCAATATTTATGCATCTTAAAGATAGACTAGTTGATGTTGACCAGTTGACACATTGTTCTTTACATAAGGAAAGAAGAATAAACATAGTAAAACCTCTCATTGTTGTCTGTTTTACTTGAAAATAATCTGCATTATCACAGCTTCCTGAGTATGTTTTCTTTGCAGCTCCTTCCTTAATTCAGAAGGGTTTGTTCTTGTGAACCCTCTCCTCTTACAGCTGGCTCAATTTATGTTAGTGGCAAATTCACTTAACACCTATAGTCTCTCTACTCCATCAAAAACTGTAGGAAAAAAGTCACTAACAATTATTTGTAAAGCACTTCATACATAAAAGCACAGCATAAATGTAAACATTAGCAAAGGAAAGAGAGGTTACCAAACAAAATAAGGTTTACCCACAAGGAGGGAGTTAAGGCTGTCTCTATTTTTAGGAGCTGCATGAAAAACTAACTCCATCTGCTCATGTTCGATAGAGCAGAGTTTCTCCTTCATGGCAAAACATTGCAAGAGGCCTTGAGAAATGTATCTGGAAAATACTTATTTTTTTGAGGAAAATGCAGACATTTTTATGCATTCCAATTGGAAAGGGTTTTTGTTCCAAGTGACTTTGAGCACAGCCAGCTTTCAGCTCTCTTTGTTATTGAGCTCTTGACCAGTTCTGAGGGGGAGAATTTTTGAAAGAATATTATTTAACTAGTGGTAGGGATTTCAAAACATTTAGCTGTGAGTAACAGATATTCTCATTTTTGTAGGTTAGGATCAGAAGACAGGATTTTGTGGATCTATTGTACTGGATCCCAGGGTAATTCTGATTAACTGCCCAGCTCTCTTTGAAGAACTACTAATGGAGCAGTCATTTAGTCATCTTTTATATTTCTAACCTTGGGCTGTTCCCTTTGAAGAGACTAAAGCTTAATGGCATGAATCCCAGCAATACTGGGAGTGATGTCTTCCTAGGGAGAAGGAGAGCTCAGATTTTAAAATACTAAGTTTTGGATTATCCATGAATGAAATTTTCCCAGTCCTTCATATGAGGAATTCCCAGGGAGGTCAACCTGTCAGCACAGTGGCAGGCTCTTATTAAGCTTGTGATGAAGAATTTTGCATGCTTTAACTGAAGTCTTCATCTGGAATTTGCCTTGGTTAGTACAAAAGAAAAGTGGAGGGTATTTCAGAGGCAACTTTAAATGTTCCCTTTTTGAGCATTGTCTCCTCATTCCGAACTGGAGCTATATAAATAACATGTACATTCAAGGGTCTTACCTTACCCTAGCCTTTGTTCCTAACTGTAACTTATAATGAGCTATTACTTCTTTAAAATATATTTACCTCTCATAAGGTCATTGATATCCCGAGTTGCAGGAGGCACACGGAGCTGGTTGCATCCTGGCATCTTCTTCCCACCATTTGGGTAAAAATCCAGGTGGCCACAAGTCTGAAGAATCCCTGGAGCTGAAATGCACAATGGATGCTGGCAGATCACTCTCAGGTATTCCCTGGCCCAACCTATGTGCCAATGGCAGGCAGACTTTGCAGGAAAACTTACCAAAGTCAAAGAAAAGATGACCAGCATGAGTATGAATTATATCAACAAATGTTGCATCCGAAGGGTCCAGCCTAACCATTGTGGGAGTGTACTGGAAAAGGGGCCCAGCTGGATCCAAACCTGAATGAATGGAGATACATCTGATGGATTAAATAGAATTCCATGTATATCATCACATACATGTTGTGTGCACTATAGATGATCACATTTCGGCCTTTACTCCATATATAAAAATCCATTTTGTGGTTCACTGCTAGAAATACTGGCAGGGCAATAATAGAAAGCTGACTGAAGGCATTACAGCACAGTAAAATGCTGACAGCTGCTTGGCTTACTTTTGGGAACAAACAATGATTTAAGAGGAGGTTTGGTTTGTTGAGGCTTTTTTGTCATTTTATTGAAAAATATGAAATCTTCATATGTCACTCTGAATATGTAGATTAATTTATGAATTTTTATTTGTCAATTAGTCTATTTTTATTTCCAGAATATTTTTTTGAAAATGATGTCACTTCACTTCAGTGTCAGTGAAGCTTCTTTGGAGATAAAGAAACACAGCTCTGATCCCAGTTTCCCTGAATTGCTCATGTGACTGATCACTTGTGTGCATGGCTTAGAAAAGCAATGTCTATGCAGAGAAAAGAACTGACCAGGGGAGAAGGAAAACAGAAAATTGCGAGTTTTTAAAACAAAGTGATGTGTGACTGTGTCATGTTTCTGTGCCATCATTTTGGCTGGACAAGTCACAGTTATTTATGACAAACCAGCACATTTCAGTCTGTATGGTGTGTTTATAAAGCAGCAGTGACCCTTTGGTTCTCTTATGTTGTGTGACAATACAAATTTTTATCAGCTGAAATGGCTGCAGTACCTGTTATCCTTCCAATGCCAGGCTTCCTCCTCCCTGCCTCCCCTGCAACGTGTGCTCCAAGGCTGTGGCCGATGAAATGGATGTTGGCAGGAGAGTAGCCATAGTCTTTCTGTGAGGATTTATGGAAATAAAAAAAAGAAGTGTGGGGATACAAACCAGTGACACTGCAGCATGTCCCCATGCAGTGCCAGGACGTGGCCAGAACTCTGAGCAATGGAGATGAATGTCCTGGTGGAAAACTACAGCTCTGTGTGATGGGATCCCTGCCTAAAGAGAAGCAACTCCCCACTCATCCCACTCCTCTTCATTTTCCGGGTGTTCATGGCTACCATCTTATCCTGGCATGCTAAATCTAGGGCATTTAATCCTTCATTTCAGATTTTCAAACTTTTGAAACGCTGAAAAGTCATTTTAGAGTAGTTTTTTAAAATCAGTTATGGCACTAAAGCAGGTATTTTAATTTTTGTGTGATTAGACCCTTTTTATAACATTCCGAGCTCCTTTACTGGCTACTTCTTATTCTTCCTGGCTCTGTTGAATCAAACCTGAAGGTTCCACTCTGAGCACTGTCTTTACCATGTGGACTATGCCCTGGTTTTCACATTGCAGGGATATTTTTACCTCAAGGAAGGTCACCAGGTACTCCAGCTCGGCCCCCACAATGCGGACGTTGTTGACAGCATCCGTGTACAGACCACTGGAGCCTCCCCTCCAGTCTGTCAAAATGCAGTTCACGTCCTCAGTGTGGAACATGAACTGGTGGAGAACAGGAAAACAACAGAGAAGGAGCAAACAGGTATTAATTAATTACAATTGTAGCAGGGCATATGTAAACTATATTTTGTTTTGTTTGTGAGACCAGTGAAGAAACATCTTTAGTAACTCCTACTGATGCTGAAGATCAACACAAGGAGGCAGAGTGGAGGTTGTGATTACAGGACACTAACAAGCTTCCTTCAGCTCCTTTTTCCATTCCAGATGCCTTGGTTGGCTCTAAGGTACCAACTTCTCTTAATGACAGTACCCCTGCTACCAAAAGAGGCTTTATTCTTCAGAGTTTTTATGCTTGGATTGTCTAAAAGGATTCTCAGATTTGTGCTTGAATCGTTCAGCACTAAAGTTCATATATTATAATCAAAATATTCTATTAATCCACTTCTGCCAATGGAACATTCTGATTTTGTTTTTTATTCTGAAACAATTTCATCTCTGAAATGTGCCAGAGTAAAGTGAAACCAATCTGCTGAACAAAGCCTTTTGGTTTTATTAGATCCAAAGTGTCACTCAAACTGTCACGTTTATCGTGACCTTTTGCTGAGGTGAGAATACTTATTATTTTTTTCCCCTTTACTATTGACAAGGAATTGAAAAATCAATTTATTATATCTTTCCCTGTGGAGGTGAATGCAGCAAAAGGGCATTCAGCAGAAGACTGGAGTGCACTATACTCATAGCCAGGAACAAGAGAGTGGCCATGTGGAACTGGGCTTCATTCTGACTTTTGTGTTCCTAAATATATCGCCAGAATCAACAAGGGAACAGAGGTGTAAATTTCACGTGGGAATTTTAAGCCAGGTGTGGATATTTGGAGTTTCAAATACAGATGAAATGACTGTCAAGCCACAGTTGTACCTACCCTGCATATGCTTGCTATCCAGGGGAGATCTGCTCCAGCCAGGTGGCCGTGGATAATGAAGCGAGTTTTCCTGTGCGCTCGGAAATTCGAAGCTTTTATAGTTGAAGGGTTTGTGGCTGAAATTTTCTGTGCCAGAAAAACCAAAGAACCAACAAACACAAGGATGTGAATGCTCCACCTCACATTTTGGTAAAAGGCAGAGTACCCAGATCTGAACCCTGAAGAGATGGGTCTTATTTCTCCTTCCTACATTGCCTTTTGAGGGGAAATCAATTAATCACATCAACAAATTATTCACTTCCTCTGGTTAATTGAACTAATGATACTGGCATCTTTTGCATACTGCTTTGAGATATACTGGTACAACATCCTATGTAAGCACAAGATTTTATCAAACTTGGCCATAGAAATGCAAAGATAGCATCTTCTGGAAGGTATTATGTGGCTGACTTTGAAACTATACCTATCTTTCTTTCTTTCTTCCTTTCAAGATAAGACCTCCATGGCTTCATTTATATTTTATGGGAAAGCCTACCAGGCTTACAAAGTCAGAGTCTGGTATTTTGGTGTGCATTGAGAAAGAAGACATTATTTTCTTTAAAAGGAACTCTGACTACTAGCTCTCACATATTTTTTTTATCATTTCGTTGACTTAAAAGAGGGATGTCATGCACTAATTAGCACACATCTCACCTTCAGTAAAAGACTGATTTGTTAAAACCTCATAGGCCCTCTCAGCTGGAGGAGTTGGACTTGTTCTGAAGTGATTTAATAAACACTTCCACTGTTTGGGACTGCCATTTCTATAAAACCCCTTAACCCTGGAGCCTTCTACATGTAATGAATCGTGTTGGAGGGACGTGATTAATATGTTGTAAATATACCTGGCTCCTGAGAGAGGTGAAATGAGGAAAAAGGAAAAAAGATGGAAGAAAATTATCATGTGTCTAATATAGAATTGGAGGTTCTCCCAGGAGTCTTACGAGCAAAAATATGCGAGAAAAGAATTTATTGAATGTATTGTCCCTAGAATTTGTTGAATGTATTGTACACTGTAGGTATTTAAAAACAAAGCAGTTTCTTACTTGGTATTTCACCATGTTATCTCTGGTGTAAAGAAGGAAATTTGTGTTCACATCATCTGGAGAGCCGGGCAAGCCTGCCAGTTGTCTCCCTGGGATCCCAGCCCAAGGGGGGCTATCTGAAAAGCATCCAAGCCTTTTGTAGCAAACTTCCCTTCCTGGGGTAGACAAAGAAAGGTATCAGTGTTCTGGGAATGTCTGTACACAAAGCTGGCAGGAGATTTTTTACACCAGGAAAGCAAGAGATGCCTGATACATATTAGGATGGCACTGGTGGGCACTTTTCATTAGGGTCTCAGTTGTGCTCTGGTGCTTGTAGCAAGGACTTGGACTTCAGGAGTGCCTCCTGCTGCAAACAGAGCCTGGAGCTCAGCTTGGTGAGCTCAGGAGAATGAGGGATGTGTTTGGTCGAACACATTGTTACCACAGCCCTTGGAAAAAGACAATAAAATCTTGATCCAGAGAAATAAACAGCTTTTGCTGTCAGCACAGAGTAGCCCTTCAGATCACTTCTAATGCTCCAGGGATTACCTAAATTGTTATTTCTTGTGCAACAGTTCAAGAAGGAGCAAAAAGAAACCAAAACATTAAAATAGATACCTCTGGTTTTTCCATGATGGACATTAAATATCTCCCTTAGTTTTTTTTTAATCACCATAAGATTTTAGTGGAAGCAATAAAGTGGAATTTGAGTGGAAGCTTAGATCAAAGCACAGCCTCAGGAAGTGTGGTCCGTGCCTGAAGGACTGGTTTCCCAATTTCTATTGTGCCTTTAATACAGTAAAGGTGCAAATATGACATGCGGGTGTTGCCATTAGCTGTCATCCTTCCACACTGTTGTAGCACAACAGTTGTGAAATCCCAAATAATTTTTATTGCTATTAATAAGACTACTCTTTCCTGTCATTAAAGAGGTATTTTGGACCAAGACTATTTTCTTGTTCTCTGCATAGCACTGTGAACAGCAGGTGCCTAGGGTCTCATTACCAGGGTTGTAGCTGCCGTGAGTGAGTTGAGGGTGGGTAGAATTTCAGTATCAATTGGCATATAAAAATACCTTTCTAATTCCCACTCTGTTTGCAAGCTGCAAAAACCTTTACAGAATTAAAAAGTAATAGGTTAAATGTGGGAAAGACATGACATGACTCAGTGGTCCTAATGAAGAATTATATTAAATCCTTTCCAATGAACATACTTTTTCTTTACTCCAGATATCCTGGTGTAAGATGCACATAATTTTTGCTGTTTATAGACTTTATTCATTATATGTCTCACCTCTGGCTGCATTGAGAAGAAAAAGAGTCGTGATCCATACAGCAAACATCTGAAGTGAATAAGAACACAATTCAAACATAATTGAAATTAGAACCTGGAACTCACCTAAGGGTTCCCTTGACTTATTAAAACCCTTTGAAACTCAGTACTTCAGTCATTTACTGAGTTAGATCCAAAAAAACCAACACTCTCTCAAATATAAGTAAGATTTCAAGAAAATAGCTTTGGGATTATTTCTGTTTGCCATCAAGACTTTGCATAATCAGGGTATCCTTTAGGAATCCTTAAAGATCATCTTCCTGTCCTTGATAAACAGAAACATTTTTTTCTCTGTAGAGCTGCAGTTTATGGGCATGCAAATTAAATTCTTATGGGATTTTCAACAACATATTACAGAGTGAAGTTTGTCCTAGGATTTCACAGAAAAGTTACTCACAGAACTGCCATTCAATGATTGCATTTTAAAAAACCCCAAGAACAAACTTAATTTGTGCTCATAAATCACACAGATGGTCTTGAAAACTCACTTTGATCATTGCTATCAGCCATGTATGCTTATCAGTCCTCATCTGCCTGATCACTTAATCAGCAGCTGACAGGTAAGTGTTGGAGTAAATGGAACCCATCATTCACTCCAAGGGGAAGCAGGGAAAGTCTTTTAAGTACAGCTTCGCTACTACCACGAGCAACTTTTCTACAAAGGAAAATAGATAATTCTTAAAAAATCTAATGTCATGCCCAGATCATCCAACCAGTGCTGCAGAGGCAGAGCTCTGCATCCCATTCCTGGCCAGTCTTCCCAGTCCCCTGATGTCCACAATACACTGTTAGGACCAAAGAGTTGATCACTGTGAAACCAAGCGCAGGTTCAAGCGTGTCCTGCTTCCATCTCCTCTCCTCCAGCCACTCACCAAGTACCCTACACACCACCATGGTGATCCTTATTTCAGTTCCTTAGATGTTCTTGGTTCCAGTGCATCCCATTTTACCTTGGCAAGTCTCAGAGCAAGTTCTCAGGGTCTGCCTCCTGGTTGCTTGTGGCAAGCCTTGCAGAAGCTCTTCAAGGAGCCTGGAGAGAAGCAGGACAGCACTGTGCCTGCCCTCCAAGGGCACGTGGCACAGGGATGCTCACCCTCTGCTGCTCCACACTGCTTGGATTCCCAGCTGCATCTGTGTCTGTGTTGGGTAATGCCAAAAGGGATCTTCTTCTGTCAGCCTTCATCTGAGATAACACCGACCAGGTCCGACCAGTTGCTGCGTGACTCCACCTACTCAGTGCAGAGTTTCAAACAGGGTGTTATTCTCGTCCACTGGTTATTTTTTTTTCAAGCTAAAAATTTCTGGGAAGGGTGATGTAAACACTGAACAAACACAGGGCCTTTCAGGATCGGTGGGGCTGCTCATCTTGGTGTGATGCTGAGTTGAGATTTTGACTTAACATCGCACCTGATGGCAGCAGCAGAGCCCCCACCCTTTGCATTCCACTCCACAGTTTTAATAGCAAAACCATCCTTCCTGGAACTAATCCCTGCCTCAAAGATGTTACACCCTTAAGCAAAGTTTTCAAGTTTGTCTTTGATGTCTTAGTCTGCTATTGCAAAATAAAGACATGAAAAAGGTGTTTTGGGATGAGCTAGCATATATTTGCAAGGTTCAAACTGTCACCTGAGAAAATGCAGAAAGAAGTATGAAAAATGATTAAAAAAATTAAATGGCTTGGTCTGTCACTAGTTATTTGCTCATCTTGTAGATCTCTTCTCTCTAATTTTGCTACTGGATGAATTACCTGGCTTTTCTTTGAAAAGGTGACAGAAATGCTTTTAAAGAGAGGAGAATAGTTCCTGGGGCAGATTGTCACCACATTCAATCATCATGAATCTTCATAATTAAATTGTATTAATTGCAGTAATTTTATTTTTTAGTGTTTTGATAATGATGTCATTTCAGATAGTACTATATTGTTGTTAGACTATTATGTTCACGTTTCTGATCAGACTTTCCTAGAAATCTTTGTTCCTGTAGGTGTATGTGTGGCTTCTCCAACCTAAATGATTCTATTATTCTGTGTAGACACAAAAGAGAAACCTGCATCTCCACATTTTAATGTTAAACCCTTTCAGTATAAGGGTGACTATTGACACCTAAGACAAGGGTGTGCAGGAAGGGGAGACTCCCTTTTGGTATAATCCTTTCCAGTGACTGATGAGTTATTCCATATCTAGCACACACAGATATGAACTGGGTTAAAGTTATTCTTACAAATGCTAGGTACAAAAGCATTTTCAAGGTTTTCCTTTTTTTTTTTTTATAAACCTAGCCCTGAGAAGTTAATTTCTTCAGTTGTATATTGTAGAAGCAAATATATGTTCCAACTCTGTTCTCAGTGTCCCTAGTAGAAAATTAAGAATCAAGGTTAGTACGTAATTCAGGGGGGGTCAATTCATCTCCTCAAGACTAAGTTAGTCCAGTAAAGTGTTGAATTAGTCACATTAAAATTGAGTGGCTCACGTTGCTCACATAATTAAAGTCTGTATTTGGGGTGCAAATGGATCAGTTAACCAGTCACCCACAGAAGTTCAGCAAACAAAAATGAAGAAATGTTTAAAAGATGCACACACAAAAAAATCTCTTCCAAGGTATCCTAGGTCATCCTGGACAAAACTGGATTCAGTGATAGTTAATGGAACTTAGAACTGTGATGTATGGCATACTCAGATCTCTGATAAAGCACCACATTTGATAGGACTTAATGCTTGTTTTTCATATCATTAAGAATTCATAGACAAACAAAGGCTGATTCATTAGAATTTAAGGGCCCGGAGAAAATGATCATCTAATCTTATATGCTTCCGATTTAATTCTATTATATATAATATCAGACCAAAACCTCATTTCACTTTATCCTCTCAATTTCTTCACACTTCAGAAGGAAAGTTTACTGCACAAACAGGTCACTCAAACTTTTAAATGAACTTAATTGATTCAATAAATTATTCTTGAATAATTTGAATTCATAGATTTTACCTATTCAGAGTATTTTGGTGCCTGTGTTCCCAGGGGAGTTCAAGAAACGTGACTCATTACATTAAGAAGCCTTTCTGAAACCTGGTATAATATTCCCAAACCATACCTGAACCCTCTGCTGCAACATGGACTCAACTGCAGTCTGGTGGTGCAGATTTCAGACCACTTACAAGATTCAGTAACTTCACCAAGTTAAAATTAAAACAACAAAATATTAAAGGGCTTTTGATTTTACCTAAGATGAGGACGTTGCTGTCTCACGTCCTAGGTGTAAACGTGGTGCTAAGCAATTCCTACAGATCATCATTCAGTATTGGCTAATACTGAGCATCAGGTGAAGTTTAACTTACCCAGGCTTTTCTCAGACCACACTAGTGATGTTCTTGCTGCCTCTCAGCCATCAGTGAGACACCACAGCCCTTCTCCAGTGCTTAAGACAAGGTTATTGGGAGAGCAATGAATCCTGGTATTTGTAACAAATTAGTCAGAGGATTTTCTCCAGCTGACAGGCATGGAATGGGTTTTCCATGCTAGTTTGCTAATACCAGGAAAGCTCACAGCTCAGCAGCATTGTCAGACGTCAGCACTTCTGTGTTGGCTTCTAGAAATCTTTGCACTTTATTGGGGTTAACTGCTTCAGTACTATCTGGGTTCTGGGTAGGAAGTAGCGAGCAACAAAATGCTGACTCCATCCCTTAGAAGCTCCTGATAATTTTCCATCCACAAGCTTGTCCAAGCTGTTCCTGAGCTGATGCACAGCTCTAGCATGCCCAGCATCCTGCATCAAGCACACTGTAATTGCACAATTGTGAGGAGAATCATCTTCTTTCCTTCGTCTTAGGGTGTGCAATGCCAACTTCAATTAACTGCCCCTGTCACTAATGTGGAAGTAAATGAACAAGTCATTTTGTGATTGCCTTCTATGGAGCCCTCTTCATCCCATAGATGACATTCATACTTCCATCTCTGTTCTTGGCTGACTTCTGTTTTTCTCATTTATGCCAGAGGACATGGGAAAATGGCTGCTTATTCCCTCAGGCTAGAGAAGGTGGACGTTAATCCTTTACTCTCCATTACCAAAAACACTAAGGAAAGTTCCTTCTGTCTTGAAGTTTTATCAATGAATGTGTTTTTGTGAGGGATGAAATGGCCAAATGTGGAAGAAGGTTCTTTCTGCAGCTAAAATAGAGCTTTGTGCTTTCTCTCCTAAAAGCTCCCTTAGATGTTGCTAAAGATGTTGCTCCTTCTTTACCAACATCTGTAATCATCTTACATGATGAGGTACAGTGCATATAATATCTTATAATTAAAAACCAGGCCTAATAGGGATAATTTGGGCAAGTTATTGTGCAGGGCTGGGTTTTTTTGGTTTGTATTTTTCTTTTTCTTTTCTCTTAATTTTAATTGCACCCACTGTCAAATCTTAATCTAGAGAATAAATTTTCTGGCCAGGGATCTACCTATCTATGAACATTCCAGGGTGTATAATTCAGTTTTGGGTGTATGCATAATGTGTGAATATTATAGATGGTAACCGTAAAATAAAGGTCACCTTTTCCAACACATCAGTTGTAGCAGTTTTGAATAAAAAAATGTTAAATACCAGCAAGTATTTTCCTATTCATTCCAGTCTGCTTGGCTGCTGAAAAAGATATGACGGGATTGTTATTCTTTATCTCTGCTGTGCCTTTATTATGATCCAGCTTCTAATACTTTTATTGATGCCAATCCCAATGGGATGACTCATAGAATAAAATACTTCTTAGCTAAAGAAAGAGTACCAAATGTTAAGTTCCATTTACTTTGTATTTTAATACCATCTAAACTAACAGTTGTTGTATGACTTATTTGTAACTTTCACAAGTTTTTTTCTGATTTACACCAGGTAAGATCTGAAGCTTGTATCCTAATGGAGAAAATATATTTATTCCTGCAGTTGTGCCTCAGTTTGTGTCAAACAGGATTCCAGGTGAATTAGCTGGTCATCACTTTCTGTGATAAAACATTTTTGTCCTCAGTGCATATTCTGAGGACAGCAATGAATTAAAAATACACAATAGGGACCTACAGAATATGATACAAACAGAAAATTTTAAATCTCCCTCAGCAAGGTGTTTTAAGGCCTATGGATATTATGTGCATTGATCTAATTTCTTGGGATGTAAATTAGTGAACTACAGTGCAAAAAATGAAAATGAAAGGAATTATATTAAGTTATAAAGCCATTAGTTGTTATCAAATGGAAACACATAACAAAAACCCCAGGTGGTTCCATATCAGACCTTTGGTGTGATAAGGTGCCTGGTGTTTGTGGGTTTAATTGTCATTTTGAAGGCACTGGTTCTCTTCCATCACATTGCCTCTAACTTCAGTCAAGCACAGGAAGTTTCCACCAGGGTGCTGTTATGTTTGTGCCACTAGAAATATGCTCTTAACTACTTGTGTGGCAACACCTTTAATGTTTTCATAAAATTTTGTGTTGTTTTGTGGTATCCTCTCCACTTGTGACCACAGGCTTGTGTTTGTGCCTCATTCGTGTTTTCTCTGGAGACGAGGTTTGAGTTTGGAGCTGATTTCTTCCACAGAAGAACTCCTGGAAATGCTGACAGAAGCAGCACGTGGATGATCCCCAAAGTCTGCCTGGTGCCTCCCACTGGCTTTGCCACTCCCTGCACAAAAGCATGACTTGCACAGGGAATACTCTTTTATCATATTTGCTGATAAGAGCAACAAGGCTGACTGTAAACAGGAGGACTTCTTAATTCTCTGTTTGAATACTGTTGTTTCTTTAGGCTGTTTGAGTTTTTAGTGTACTTTGGGAACACTATCAGAATTTTAAGAATTTGTGGGCCACTACTGGAATTAAATCAGGTTTTAATGAAGCACCACCTTTGCCCTCTGCTATTTTTGGGAGGTCCTCCAAAATGCCTTTGAGAGAGGCCAGCTAATACATGATGATGAATAGTAACTAGTTTATAGCATCTTTCTGTAAATGAAGTAATGAAAAAGCTACAGGATGTCATCCATTTATTTTGCAGGCCAGTTAAATCAGTATCCCATTCAAAATGACTTCAGAAAAATTGAACATCATCATTTTGATTTTAAGCCTTTAGGCTTTGAAGATAAGAAACACAGCTTTAAAAAAATGAAGAAAACAGCTGTGAGGAACAGAGACAGCTTTTTAAAGGGCTTCCCTAAATGAGAGTTATGAAGCAGGACTGCAAAGCATGAAGTAATTTTAAGCCTAAGGAATGTGGGAGTGGGATGTTGCAACCAGCACAGCACTCACCACACCAATTAGACTTAATAGGTTTAACTGGAGTATTTCGCAATATGAGTCCAACCCAGCCTCTTTTTAAGTTAGATGAAGTGATTGTCATTGTTTTCAACAAGCAAGGGTACAAGGCAGCACTGCAATATTGATTTCAGGGTTATGTAGCTGGTGCAGGGTGTATACAGCTGTATCTGAGTGCATACACATGTCTGAAAAAGCTGTGAGATCTCAGTGATATTTCAGTTATCTGTAACTGGACAGGCACTAAATGCTAAGGGTGAATGACAGGAGAGTGAGACTCTTTAGGGCTGGTTTCTGTGTGGACTTCCTGCTTCCAAAAACCAGTTGGGTGGTTTGTGAACACATCACTTGTAGGTGATTGCAGCATGCAGGCCTCGATTTTTCAAGGAGCTGTGCCTGTTTTGGGATTATTCAACACTTAAACCTTATGAAAAGGAATAGCTATTTCATCACCCTTCTAAACAGCATTATAACAACAGTGTGACTATGGACAGGCTAACCCTGGATCGATTTGAGCAATGCTGGCACGTGCAAAGGAGACACTGATGGTTCTGCACATTTGCAACATTAGTTACACATGATATAAGCAACCAGCATCTGCAGGGCTACTACCAGCTACAGGTTAACTTTGTTGAGATTAAGGAAAAACACATAATGATCAAAGCTAGAATTATTGGCAGTTTCCAGAGGTGAGAGTCAAAAGACACCTGGGCTGTCAAATGACAAGGGGACACTGATTTGGGATGAGAACATGCCGTCGGCCAAGCATGGGGAGCCAGGGGTTTCCAAAACCCTGGGAGCTACTGGTGATGTGAACAGCAGCCAGAGCCTGCATCAGAGGTAATCAAAAGTACTGGGTCTGCAGAGAGCTTGCTCCACTTCCTCCAGATCTGAGCCCAGACATCAGAAGATGCAGCGTTTGGACGAGAAATCAAAGGCCATCCTTATTGCCATCAGATTCATGCGTTCTGAGAAAACAAGCTCTTTTGTTTCTCTGAAAGACTTCCTGCCAGCCTTGAAAACACACATCAAAGGTTTTTTCATGTACCTGATGTCTCTTCTTTAAGGAATAATCTCTATTTGCTTTAAAACAGAAAATTTACCAGGTGGAGTAAGCTAATATTTTTTCTTTATTTAATTTGCAATTTATGACACAAAATTAAGGCAATATGGAAGATAAAGGCCTTTACAATCTTTTTAGTATAACACTGCTTTTTTAATAATTGGAACTGGGTTCGCTGGCATGAAATCTTAAATACATGTAAATCTTAAATACAAGTAAAAATGTCACTAAAGGATTCCTTAGTTTTGCCTTTAAATGTTTTCTCTGCTTTTCTCCGTTTATCCCAGAAAGATTTTATATTGAAACTCTTCTATTATCCTGCAGCAATAGTCTACAGACAGCTGAAATTTAATGATCTAAGTTACTATCTCCTATGCACTGTGTATATGCATGCCTTTTAACTTGCTTGCTGCACTCTGTGTACGTGAGTCTGTATGATACATGAGTAAGACATTTACTGGGCATAATTTTTAATGCCATCGAAATTAAGTCATTCAAGTGATAGAAGAGAGAATTATATTTAGACAAGTACAGAATCTATTCACAGTGTGAGTTAGGAATTTGTTTTCAAGATTTACACAATCTTCCTCTCCATTGTGTAAATTCTGATTACAGGGAGCTCTGGGTCTCGAATAGAAGCAATTAGAGCTCTCCCCATCTGCAAGGAGCACTTGCAAGATTGTCACTCACAAAGGCCAAAAAGTCATGGTATGTTTGGTATCCCATGATAAGATAAACTTATTTCTTTCATTAATGATTCACTCCTCCTACCCTACTTGTAAAGAAAATGTACAGCAACAAAAAACTTCAGGACAGTGAGCAGCAGGTGAGCAGCCATCTCAGTTACTGAACTGGGAGAGGAAACAAGCCCTGAGCTCTGCCTTTCTGTGCCATAAATGTTCATATGTCTCAAACTGATGCAATACATACATCTGCAGAATTGATAAGGAATGATAATACATCTCAAAAATGTTTACTTTATAAGAAGAATCAGGGTCTCCTTTCTATTACAGGGCTCCTTGAATAGCTGAAGTGTCCTTCCACAATCAGCCAGGTGGATGTGTAAATACCAGAATCTCTGTCTACCCCCAGTTTCAGTTGATTTGCAGAGACATTCTGGTCCCTAATTATGTCTGATGATTCATCTACTTCATCAGCCCTAAGAAGAAACATTTTCTGGTTCTCAGGCTGGGGTCTGTGCCGTGACAATACTTTCATTGTACAAGGGGTGAGACCCAACCTGACCACCCCCCTTCACACTGCAGTCAGCTGGGATATGGAGCTGTGTGGGGCAGGACCCCTCCCCAGTCCTCTAACCTAAACTAAAAAACCCAGCCTGCATTGCATTGCTGAGCAGTTCATTACTGCCTTAAAATAGCATAGCCTCTAAACAACGCATTAATTATCAGCTTGTCTCATTAGTTAATCCCATTAGACTGATATGTGCAGGCATTTTATCAGTAGAATTGAAAGTAAATTCCTAGGAACACCACTTTTCTGGTTGCATTTCCTGCTGTACAGTAGATCAAGAGATCACTTGAAAATACTCTTGCTCTGGTGTAGGGCAAACTTGGTCTCCTCATTTCTCATGTTCAGATCAAAGGGCATCTGATGATGTTTTGGGGTAGGATAATGAAGTGTGTAACATAGTAGCACTGAGAGTGTATTTACTTTTTCAACCAATTTGCATTACTGATGTTTCTAGGAAGTCTTGCATGAACCAGGAATGGAAAATGCCAGGCCCTGCACAAGAATCATGTCAAGATACTTGTAGCTAATCCTAAATTAGAGCAAGAACAACTAAGTGAGCAACTCTCATCTCTGGAGTTTGCATTATCTCAGAGATCCCCACCTGAGACACAATGGCACTCCATGGGGCTCAGGCTGTGACATGCTGTGACTGCCACAGAAGTATAATTTTACTAACACTGGCATTGTCAGAGCAACTCACCACATGCTTAAAGGGAGAAGGCTTTAAAATATCTACTTAAAAATAAATTCTTAGTATTTTTCATTATCTTATATTAACCTCAAAACAGTATCTAAGTGCTTGAAGTACTGCAACACTCCATGACAATTTAGAAAAGATAAAATAATATAACGGGAATGTATTAATCTGAGAAAGAAACTCTTGTGAATTCAGCTTTATGATTTGGGTCTCAAAATGTGCTTGGAGTTTCCTATGAAGCTAAGAAGTATGATTACAGTTGTAGCAACACCTGAACAGTGCAAGCAATTGATTGTTTGGGACAGGATCAGCAACTACCTGTAGATATTTTATGCAGAAGAGAAAAACCCAGAAGTAAATAGAGAGAGTAGTGAAATTGAGGGCAGTTTTGCATGCACCTTTTAACTCCACTTTAGAGTCATTTCCATCATCCTTACTGCCAGCTGCATCACAGCAGCACCCAGAGGTACACAGAGACACAAGGGGGCAATCCTGATCCTGATGCAGGCAGCAGCTGGAATGAGCAGGAGGGCTGGAGGAAGCACAGGGGTGAACCAAGCAAACCCTGAGGTAGCTGACAGCAGTCATTGCTGCCTCCCCAGAGCTGCCAGGAGTTGATGGGATTCTCTGGGTAAAACCATGCTGCAGCATCCCTTGGAAGGATTTAAAGGAAGCAGAGATGACAACTGCTCTGATATTTTTGTCCTTTCATATTTACTGCTTCATGACATTCCTTCTGTGAAATTTATTCTAGTTTATACCTGTGTTCTTGTATATGAAATGTTAGAGCTGGTTGAATTTTCTTAAATTAGGTGATCTGCATCTTTCTGCTCTCCATGACTGAATAAAATATGATGACTTATTTCCTTGCAGAAATCACAGTGAGAAACCATTTTTCTGGTGGTGAATCAGATACTGCCTGAAAACACCTTGGTGCTATTCAGTGGAGTTCACATTCTACTGAAGAACCATGAATGAACTAAAATAAAATCTGTGAGTTTTGGCTAGTGGATGGCAGTATTTGGATACAACCATATACCTACAATGTCAGCTGCATGTTGTTATTGTACTTGATATAAGGATGTAACAGTGCATTTGAGACCCTAAACAGTTGGCACACTTGAGTATCTTCTGTCAGGTAGGGACTTAAAACTTATGTTATTTAAATCCTTGAAAGGTGTAAAAAGTTCTATTTACCTGCATTCAATTCCACAGGAATAAACCAAGTAATAAGATATTTGAATATGTCTGATTTCCTATATCATATTTGCTTGAATATCTTCTGAGAAGCACAAGCATTGACCATTTAGTTCAAATAATTACATTGAAGATATAGTTGGAGAGAAATGTGTTAAAAGGATTTAATAGTAATTTAAATTTGTTACTTTTTTAAAGTAGTCTAGTGGTTGAGGCAGTTTCTCTGGAGACTTGATCATGATTGTACTCACTTCTCTCTATTATCATTACTATTATTTCCTTATTTGTGCTATTTTGTTTTATAAAATAGAATGAACATGCACTGATTAAATGAATGCTTTCACTGGTCTTGGCCTAATTAGAGCCAGGAGCCAGAGTTACAAGTCACATTTCTGAGTGTTGCAGAGAGATGGATAAGAGCTGATAGTCATAAATGCCCTTCAGTAAAAGTCAAGTGGTTTGGTTTTATATTGATAATGTGTATTTTTTAGTGGCTGGTCATCTCAGGGAAGTGAATTAACATAACTCTTTATTTAGTTTCACAACTTTGTTGTACTCTTTGCACTGCCCCAATCCCTGCTGAGCGAATAAGGCAGGTCTTGGTTTGTTTGTCCACCTCTCCTGTGGTGGATGGACATCCTCCTCCTAAACCACTCCTAGTCCTAGAACTTGAGGCCAGTATGCTCTCACCTCCTCTCCCCTTCCTACACATCACCTGCAAAACATTCCTGAGCTTGGGCTCCTGTGTGAGTATCACAACAATGCCCTCAGCTCTTCTCAGGGCAGCTGGAGCCTCCCTGCAGATGATCCTTTGCTCTGCCTTCATCAGGCTTTTGCTTTTCCTGCTGGGGTTAAAATGGGATTTTTAGATCTTCTGGTGTGATGCTTTGTAATCTGTCTCTGTCCTGAGGCACCTGTTCACTTCCACGTGCCATAAATAAATATGAATGCTTGTAGTGAGCTCTAATAGAGCAATTTAGCTGCCCTAACACGTGTGGGTGACTTCCAGTGACCTGCTGTAAAGTCTCTGACAAAAATGTAGTGTGTTCTGCTGAACTTTGTGATGTTGTCTAGCAGACAAGTTTAAAAAACCTGATAACATGAGCACCTCAAAGGCGGTGCTGAGGATTCAGGTAGGTAAGGAGGACAAACAGGGAAAAAATCCCTAAAATAAGAAATCAAAATAAGAAGACTCAGAAAGAAAAAGTCATTCTAAAGGGGTGAAAAAAGGATTAAGATTTTTAAAAAAGAATAGAACCCATTGTTTTCATCTCCTTTTTGTAGTTAACTTGTGTTAAGTAAGCAATAAGATATATCACATGTTTGGTTATAGAGGTTCAGGCATGAGTATAAGATGAGGTTAAGCTGCAGGGTTTTTTGAAAGTTCACTCTGAAAAATCCCTCAGTTTCTTGCAATTCTCTACCCCATTCAGCTTAATAACTTCTCCTGGTACAATATGTCTGTAGAAAAGCAGCAGATTTTTTCAATGAGCATCACAACCATTACTGTTAATCCTCCACCATTTTCTCATGAGGAGCGAGTTCACACCACCACCTAGTGCAATTCCTGTTCCAATGCAGCAGCATCATTCTGTCTGTTCTCTTATTTATGAGCTCTTCTAAATAATTAATCTATCTGATGTACTTATTGACTGTAGCATTAACTCTGTATTAATGAAAGAAACAGACACAGATCATGATGGGTTTTCTTCCTGTAAGTCCTCTGTAAATAGTACCCTGACTTCTATGCCTTATCTATTTTCTCTCATGTATATAGCAATTTTAAGATAGCAATCATTCTGTAGCACAATAGTACATGCCAACACTCCTGCTGAATTATGCAGCTGTGGGTTTATATAAATGAACAGTGGTTGCTTTGTACAAACACCTTGTTAATATTTGAAGTGTGGTTTGGAAAACAAGGGTAGATTGTCTCGATGTCATGTGCTGTTGTATGTAAACCTCCAGTAAATCTCTGAATTCACCAGAATTAGCATTCTGGTTTTAACAGATTTTTAACAGTACAATATGGATTACGCAGCTAATGTTGCTAATTCCAAGTGTGTGGCTATTACTTTGGTGCTATTCTACTTTTTTCATGAAACAATCAATTTTTTAAAAAGATATGTCCAACAAACATCCTCAAATGATGTGGGGATTACTTAAATACAGTTCTTAAATGCAAAATGTAATGTTGTTCCTTGCTATGGTGATGTAATAATACAAATAATAATAAAATAAAAAGAATGTGGAAACCCATTGTCCATTTGCAAAGGGCGTGAGTGTTTGCATTTTTCATATTGGAATCTTCATTTGTCTTAATGAACTATTTTAGTGTCACAATTGGATATTATCATTTTTTAGAAAGGACTTAGCCAAGTGATGTGTTTTATTTTTCTGTTTAAATCCCTAACCTTACTTTAATGCTCTCCCAATAGGAAAAGTATATAGAGAGTTAACTTAGTATGCAGTAGAACCTTTTGTAATATGCTTTCTCTAATATTAGTCATCTTTGTTCCTCCTCAAAAATAAAGAATACATACCTATTTCATATAAAGAAATGAACCAAATCTATTCATAGTAGTTCTGGTTATGGACTAACTAAATTCTGTGACAACTACATACACTTTAATCCAATAAAAAAGTATTTTCTTTCAGATCTCCCCTTTTTTCTCTTTCATTTGAAAGTCAGAACTCTGGAGACCTGAAGGATCAATCTCCCTGTAAGCACATAAATAGCTGATAAATGTCACTAATTTGGAATTCCAGTGTGATTTGGGCAAAGGGATCTTGCCTACATGTAAAGCTAAGTGTTCAAAGCTTAGGCTATAGGCTTAAAGGGACAAATTGTTGGTTGATGGATAATTCCTTGGATTTTAGGGAGACTGGAAGGGGCTCAAACACGAGAAGGCAAATCAGTTTATTTAACACTTACAAGCAGTAGGATTGCAAGTATATCACTAGAAGTTGTATGTTCCTTTTTCTGATCAAGTGAATGCTTCTAAGGGAAATATCAGCTGAGGAGTCACAGTTTGCCCCCCACAGCAGCAGTGACTCTTTCCATCATGTATCGCCAGTTTTGCTTTCTCAGTCGTGCTTCCATGGCAGGTGGGTGTGCTTATGGACTAACCCTGGGAGCTTTAGAGGAGTGAGAAGTTGTGATTCATTGCTTTCTTTCATAGAGCTCCAGGTGAATTTTCTTTAAGATTTTGGGCCGTGCTCCCAAATACACATTTCACGTGGACTCCTCAGAGAGATTAGTATTACAGCTATTTAGATGGATGCAGAAAGGGCAAAGAGCTTCAATATATTGTTTCTGTCTTGTGTTTGGAACAAAATGTCCTACTGCATAAATTCCACTGAATTCATTAATATGTAAGGAGGAAGTTTGGCATCTGCTTGGGATGATTTTTTTCAGATGATCAAATCTGGATTATTCACACCTGAAAGTCCATAAAGAAAACACATTTGGCTGAGGCACTTCATGTACACCAACAGCTTTTGAGATGAATTTTGGAGTGCTGAGGAAATTGCAGAGGCATAAAAGCTGTGAATAACTTATGAGCTTTTAAAAAGGACTTGTAGCTAACCTGATATGATCCAGCTAAAATAGTGGAGAAGGGCAGGGGATTTCAGCGATAAAGATTTAAGCTATAGGAATACAATTAATAGGCTTGATCTAAGTCTTTGGGAGATTACAGATGTAATCATACTGTGTTGCTATCATATGCTTTAACTGCTAGAGGACATTTAGCAAGCACAATGTGATATTGTTCATTTAAAACAGCTGCCACTGTAGCACCTACATTCTGAAAGTGATGGGTTTGAAAAATAATGCCAATGAGAAAAAATCCTCCAGTGAGGCTGTTTAAAACCGTGTCTTCCCAATATGACTGCTCAAAGGAAAGTGATATTAGTTTTATGCAAACCTGATTTAAATGCTAAATCACCATAGATAAAATATGCAGATGACACAGGGGTTGACAGCATGACAGGTGTTGATGCTGAAGTTGCACAGAGTAACATGGTAAACAGAATGAACCAATGCAATTAGCTCTGTTTTAATATATTCACATACTGGGTTGTACGTCTGAAAAAAAATCAAATTTGTAACTATGGAGGGGAGGATGATATCCTTGAAAACAGCAACTTTGAAAAGTGCTTATAAATCATCTTGAACAACTGAGTCAACACACACTTCTAATGTGATGTTTGAAGTAAACAGGATTAACGTGAATTTGTAAATCTATTCAGGAAGGCAGTGTGTAGGAGTAGAGAGGCAATTTTTTGTTTATATAAGCTCTGATGAAGCCAGTACTGAAATATTGCTTAAAAGTCAGGTGTCAAGTGTTTCTGACAGTGGAAGAAATGGAGAAGGTGTAAAAAGAAAGCCACAAAGATTATCTGAATGCTGGGGGAAAAAAGCCTTACTGTGAAGGACAGAATGAATGCAATTTGTTAAGCTTATCAAAAAGGACTCTGAAAGGTAAGTCTTGATTGTAGCACGGAAATACTAACACATGGAGAATATATTAAAAGGCTTTTTTACCTCAAAGAAGAAAATACAAGGAAAGATGAGGGCAAGAAGCTACAGCAAACACATTCAAACTCTCAATTAGATAAGGATCAAGATGTCAATTAGTCAGCAGAATAGGTCTCATCTGTTCCCACTCTTGGAATCTTCAAGCTGAAGCTGTTTCTTTCCAGAGGATGGGGGATTGCCTCACCAGGTTATGGGTCTTGGACTCACTGTGATGCCTCCTCCCTGCACACAGTACAGCTCAGTATATTCCCACCCTGCATGGTATTTATTTTTGCAGAGAAACAGAATGGCCATAGAAACAATAAACACAAATATTTTAATGGTAACGTGTCCAACATCATTATGTATAAAACTGAAGAAAAAGGAAGCCTATAGCAGGAGCAAAAAGTGTTTTCTGATTATGAATTTAAAATAAAAAGTGTCATACAAGAGAGAACTTCTTTTTTATTAACATGATAAACCCACTAGATGGCACTGAAACATCCCTTTACAATTCCTCTCACTTTTACCAATAGCCTCATTATCCAAATATTTTAATCAAGACTAAAAGGAATTTATGAACCACAGTATGAAGAATACAAGAGACATAAAATTCTGATATTAGACAAGGAGTTTTCTTTCTCTTTATTGTACATAATATACTGTTTACTATTTTATGATTATCTTCATTAGCTTTGTGTACGTAAATGTTTGGAAGCTTTGTTTAAGGGAACTTAATCAGTACTAAATTGTATTAAATTCTCCTTAGACTATGGATTGCTGGCTAGGCATTGTTCTCTTCCTGCTAGAGTAAATTTAGTTGAATAAATAACAGCAATTCTCTATTTGAAAGTGAAATAGTGGCTATGGGTTCCTCTCTCACTGGGCCATGGCATCAAAACTGCCTGGAACATTATTAGTATGCAGTAACAGGAATTACTGTTCCAGTAAGAGGCAAGAAATAGGCTATGTATTTATAAAGACTTTTTTTTCCTGGGATTTCATCTATATAATAAATTATTTACAGATAAAATTAATCACGTTGAAGCTGTTTCTTCTATAAAAAAATAGATGATGCCTTTAAATACTCAAGGCATTAAGTGGGAAGAAAGGAATCAGCTCCCATTTCACCTTTTCCTGGAAAATTTTAAGATCCTCAGCTATTCAACTGAGCAACTTGTGGGAATGATCAGAGGAATGGTGAAACTGATAAAATAAGGGAATTAATGTATAGGTCTGGTTGAAGAAATTTAAGGAGTATATACCATAATCTAACACATCTGGTGTTTTAAAATCCAAACTGATAGAGATTTATGCACTCTGATAAAATTGTAGTCAAAAAATAAAATAAATACAAACCTTCTGCTGATGACATGCTGAAAATACATTCAAACCCTACACATACCAGCAGGGTGACTCGAGGTGACTTTAAATGCCTGGATGTGCCTTGAGTTTGGCTCTTCAGAGAATCAGAGCTGGCATGTCCCCTCCTTGGAACTGAGAGTCTGTAAGTGTTTTTGACAGTTTGGGCTTTAGGAGCTTTACTAGTGAGCCAGGTAAAAACTGTCCTTCTGCAGAAGAAGGTATTAGCCAATATAATTGTTTTTCAGCCCAGAATACAGATGCTTTGCTACACAAAGGGCTACTAATAGCAACCTGGTGCAGAATATTAATAAATGCATGTGGAAACTTGATAAACTCAGGCCCAAAAATTCACCAACTGAACAAGAAAATCATTGCAAAAGGCATTGGGCAAGCGGATGACAAATTCTAAGCAGAAAAGTAAGAATGATGGGAATTTGGAAGGTGTGACTATCACCACAATAGGTAAGCACTACACATCAGCAGCAATCAATAAAAGAAGCAGAGCTACTACTTGTTTAAATACTCTGTTGACCAGCAAGGTGTAGGTCATTAGACATTGAATCTGGTCTTTTACCCAATTACCACACTGTTGTGTCACATTTAACTGCAGAGCAGACCCGGAACTATTTGCTGGTCCTCTTTAGCCTGTATCTGTTTATTGCATTTTCATCCTTGAAAATGGGTGTGTATCACAGCTGCTAAGCCTGTTGTCTTTTCCATGGAAATCACCTGGGGTTTATCAATAAGGCCCCTATCTCCTACTTCAGCTCAGTCAGTGGTGAAATCCTTTCTTGTGTTACAAACCACAGCCAAACTGAAGATGAATTGTGCTGAGGCAGTTGACTTGCTCTGCACCTGAGCTGAGTTGGGATGAGGTTAAACATGGACCAGCACGACAATGTAGAGAGGTTCCCATAGTTTCATCCAAATTCACTTGGGCTGGATGCTGTGATATCTGTGATACCTGAACAGGTAGACATGGANNTCTGTGATACCTGAACAGGTACACATGGATCTTGGTGTCCAATTTTTTTGGATTAGTCAACTGCCAAAGTGTGAAGCTCAATGCAGCCAACAAGCCCTGTAGCTGGAGACTCTCAGTTCCCTCTGTAACTGAGGACCTCATAAGCTGGATCAGCTGAACAATGATGTGGGACCTCAGTTGATGTATTTGCCCCATGTCATACATATGAGATTTTTCTTCTTAACTCATTCTGTCATTCAGTTACAAATACTCTTTTTTAATGAGTTTTTTT